>NMRB01001003.1:139776-155435 GCA_002633025.1 Notospermus geniculatus | reverse complement strand
ACACTTATCCTTTGTTCAACACAAAAGATACTTTGACTTAAGTATGTTTATGAATATGGATCCTGCATAAAAGAGTTTCTTTCAATGGTTCACTTTGTACCCATCGGTTCTGGTCACATCATGTCAATCAAGCCTCAATCACCACATCCAAAACCTAAATCATTTCACAGAGCGATCGAATTATCTCTATCAGCCATGCCATGGCAAGTCGGAAATGGTCGATCATGTCAAGCTATTCATATTGTGGAGGGGACAGGTTGATCTCCCGTCGTCTGCAAGTATCAGGGAACGGCAAACCAGAGATCTAAATATGGTGTGGTACTTGTTGATTCATAGACGGACTCAATCATTCCTGACTCTCTCCATTCCAGTAATCATAGTTTGAATGTAGGCATAAATTGTGAACCATTTTGTAGTTCTCGAATGAAACTTTTCTTCCTGTCCTATCCTCGCTGTGGAGTTAACAGTGGTGCATGGTCTTTCCTTTTCAAGAGAATCTCTTCTTTTTCAAGAGAACGAATTCAGTGTCTGCCATGTCGCTGATGGGTACAACATTCGATTTAGGATGATTGAAAACACGTCATTTCTTCTTCAAATTATCAATTAACTTTCAAACAAGTACAACATCCCCTCCAGCCGGCTCCTCATTCTAATCATATTAATTCTACCCTTGATAAAATTCCAACTCTAATCGCATCAGATGCCAGAGGGCATTCCACCAACATATTCCACGTGTTTTCCATTTCAATACGTTTAATAAATTCAACGATACATTGATGCACAGATACCTGGTGCACCGCTACCCCTTAGGACAATTTTACCCTCCATCAGAGATAAATTTCTGAGAACAATTTCTTTAATATCGATTACATCACCAGAGACAGTCATTATTGCGTGTAGTTTCTTTTATAATTCATTATTTGGATGAGAAAGAAAGCACATTGTGAGATATGGCATGAATGTTTGCTGCTGTTTTTACCGTCATCCAGAATGCATTACCAACCATTAAGCGTGACATGCTGTGTGCTGCATTCGTTCTCTTTTTACATCAACAGCAATGAAGAAATTAATGTCCTGTCGATTATCAGCGTTTTGGGAAATTAAGGTCCTTGTTACATGATTGTGTTCATGATACCCATGTTCCTTTCTTGGGTACTAGCATATAAAAAAGGACGCGCACCAGTCAAGGGACTCAGCAAGAGGAAAGCAGTCTTGTATTACCACTATCAACCGATGTTCTGTCTTGACGTGGTTTTATGTTACCACATAAAGAATGGGTTGAACTGGGTATAAGAGTCAGCGGTCACCAATGTTTCCCGGCTCGCTCTTTACTCAAGTTACATCTATGATAGAAAACTTTTTTCTCTGTGATGACCTTCCGTTTAGCTACAAGTACCTCTGAAGGATTGCCGCGCTGATATTTCGTTTAGCTTCACCAATACCTCTCAAATGTAACAACTCTCTGATTGATGTTCCCTGGAACCAACATCAAATGAGACTTCTCCTCTATCTCTGTCCTTGACTCGAACGGCAGGAACGTCGCTGACAGTTCCGTCGATGTTTGTTTGATAATACACTTACAAAACCATGACTCTGAACAACATTTCCAGGTCCCAGCGCCTCTAAGGACTAATCATTAAAGATGTTGTGCGGGAAATTGGCCCATAATTCCTTTGTTATAGCCCTTCTCTTTGGTAAGTTAGCGTGTTTTGTTCATAGAAGTTGTGTTGTGTTACCACTTCTTACGGCTGGCAAGCACCTCAGAGATTCCTATATTAGTTGTGGCTGTAATATCGTGCCTTGGATTGCTACTAACGTGTTTCCAATATTAAAGTTGCACCAGGATATTACCAACTATTTGCCCACAATATCTCCGTCTGAACAACTGCCTGGAAGCAAAGTACTGGAAACATGAAGCCAAGGTTATTCATTGTGAATTTTAATGATTCTGTTGTTTTTGTTCGTCTGGGCTGTGTTAGCCACGTGAATAAGATGGAGGGGTGGGGGACACTAAAGGCTGCAGGGCTCATATTCATAAAACTCAACACAAAAGATACGTATCACACTTTGACGCCCTGGCAGAGCAATCGTGCGTACTTTGGCGGCCATTTCTCAGCGTCAGAAACAATCAGGGGCCATATTTATGAAGCCTTCGCAACTTTGCGTTCACGCAAATCTATTGTTTGGCTGCACATGCCCTATTGTTCACTGACTGCCTTACAATAGATTTGCGTGAACGCAAAGTTGGGAAGGCTTCGTAAATATGGCCCCTGGACAGCATGGCTTGACAAAGCCAGTTGCCACGTTCGTGGGCCTAGACTTGTAGGCGTCAAGACGTGTCTGACAATACGGAAGATTTGTCAGACAACAGGCTCGAGATGTCGATCACTTGAATATTTCAGCCTGTTGGCTGATGATGTGAGTCTATTGTGTGTAGTGTGTGTTCAGCAGCAGAGTGGAATTTGCACGACTGGCGTCTGTTTGTGTCGAGTGTGTCTCTGTTCATCAACCAACCTCGTCAGTTTTAGACATGTAGGATGCAAAGATGTGACTATTAGCCCCTAGCCCTCAGTCTATCATTACTTAAACCCTTTGAACACTGTACGCTCCTTATTACTCTTGATTGAAGTAAATCAAGGGATGATAATTACATGTTTGCTAGGCACGTGGTTCATAGGTTTCTAGAGGGAAACACTTGCAAGTCTGTCATGTCTGTGTGGCTGACAGGTGTGAAGGGAAAGAATGTCCTAGGAAAAACTGTCCGGGGAACAAAAGATCCTATTGTTACATTCTAATCTCTGACAATTGGTTTCTATACGCATGCTGCTTAATCCGTCATTCAACAATAGAAGTGGACACTTTTTACAGGGGGACATTATTTACTGCTACACCGGCATTCTGCTTGGAAAGCTTGTTGCTGTTGTATAGGCTACCCCCTCCCTGAAGAAAACGATGACTGACGGATCAGCAGAACAAGGTGACAAGCAAGACACAGGAAGCGATTCCCAGATCAAGACCGACTGACTAGGAACCACAGGAAGTCTTTAATCAAGAAAGGTTATGGACCGACTGTTGATCTTGCTGGTCATATGACGAGTACCATACGATTGCTGTGGTCAGGAGCAGGTTACAACAATGGTGGACTCCGATCTGTGGCATTTCATCGGCAAAGAAANATGCTAACTTCCAACTTTAAACAAGATTATTGAAAACATTGACTTTTTCATGGCATGTTTCGTGAATGCAAGTTAACCACGAAAAGATATCCGGGACGTAAAAGACAACCTGCCGTTCTCTTTTGTTGTCTCCCATTGTGATGGTCTTTTTGCCTTTGTTGCGCAAGCTTTGTTCAACAGTTTGCCGCCTTCATAAAAGTTGCATTTAGCTTGTCGTTTTCACAGAGGTTGCCTTATTAGTGGTGACAAGAAGGAAAATCCCTTCCACGTAACGGCGGCTTTGTATCATCAACAACAAACACAATGGCTGTAGTCTTTTCCTTTTCTTGTCACGTCCAATCATCGCCGGGAATGAAACCCTGGTCAGGGCGATTCTCCTCACAAGTGATTGTTGCTGGCAGCCACAGGATTATATAATGGTTTATTCACACAGGTTACGAATGATGTCATTTCTTGATTTGCTGCCGATACAACTCCGGATTAATGCCCCTATCGGCGTATTAACGTCATTTGTTAGTGACATTCTACACATTGCCACATTTTATCGTGCTGACCTCGGTCACGCTTCGGTTTCTCAAACTCAGCAGGCAGATGTTGGGAGAGGTGTGGGGAGGGGTCGCGGGTTAAAACTGATCTCCGTCGAGTAGTTTTATGTCTTAACTTGAAATTAAAGGAGAAACCTGATTGGTGGATGTATAAATAGAGAGGAAAATGTCAATAATGAGAGGTTTGCTTGTGGGCAATGATTGCATTAAGATTTGTGACTCATAAGATACTCAATGCCTGGAGGAGGTTAAAGAATAGAAAACAACTTACCAGGCAGAAAGTATTTCCACTAAAGCCGACAGATCCATCTTGAGAAGTTTAATTTGTCGTCTTCTACAGAAGTTTGGATTTTGATGAGACGGCGAGACCGGTTTCCTATTAAAGTTTTTTTTGTTTCTCACCACGAAGTGCGCTTGTCGTGCTTCACAATCGCTGGTATCTCAACGAATTCCCTCACATTAATGTCACAGCTGTCAAAATCCAGGAAGTGGTACAAATTGCAACAATGATTCCGAATATCGATGATGAACAAGAATTGAAATTACATGTATTGTCGGTTTCACAAATTAGTGCTGTGATTAAAATCCCACGAAGTAAGAAGACTTAACAACAACCAGAGCTAATAAATAAGACACACTATGAATCCCTTTATCTTCCGTGAAGCGATCCTTGATGCGATATTGATGCCAATTTCTTTACAAGAAAGGGAAAGTTACGTCAAGAGAACATTTTAAATTTGTCACTCCGAGAAAAAACAACTTTATATACATTTAGTTTTGTTGACATTCATATACAGATACACAGGAATTCGAAACTTCCAAACTAGAATCGTCTTGGTGTGTTTTACAGGAAATTCGAATGCTTTATGGAAGCGCCTAGAGTATCCGTTGACCTTAAACAAAACTCTTAGAACTAATTATCCTCACAACTTCTCAGATCATCAACTTTTTATTTTAAAGTGACGATCTACTTGCACAAACACCTGTTTGACTTGTCAGCGAATGTGTTATTCCAAACTGAAACCAGTGCTGCATGAACAAATTGACAAATCACGATCTCTCCATCCGCTGCTCGATGATGCAGTGACAACCACACTGTGATCGAGATCGCTGACGATACAGCGTCGTCGACAATCATTTAGCGGTCGCTGTGTGGCTCGCTCGCCCGTGTTTCCGTCAAGTGATTCAATCTTGGGCTGCTGATGCTGTTATCCCTCGTGATTGTACCATCACTAGTCTAATAATTACGGGTCGGTACTGTTCTAATCATTATGTAATAGTCCATAACCAAGTCATTAACGCTCTACACGATCCGGATCTCATCAGGGAGGTAATTGATTACATTCTACAGCGAGTCTTCATTCATTATTTGGTTGACAGAAGGACATTACACCTGTCGAAGGCGGTCCGTGGTGGCTTAGGGATTTGGGAGACAGACGATGGTGATAATTGGTTAGTCCCGTTTCTCCCTCTGTTGATAGTATTTTTTTCACAAACGCAGGATATATGTAAATGTAAAACATTCATAGTTATGAGTGCAAACTTCATTTTGCCTTCAAACTTCAAACGCTTATGTTCTAAGTCGATTTAACATCTTGTTTTAGAAAGAGATGAAAGACATCCACAAAAGGTGATAATTGCTTCTCAAGGTAAACTCCTTCCCTGATGAATCTGCTGAGACCTTAACCCAACGCTACGTGCTGATAAAAGATCAGTTTATTGATAAAACTGCTCACTTCGCCGTGAACTGTCTCGCGATCCTTCTGTGTGTCAGTTTGCTCTGATTTATGAGGTAAAAACCGCCGAAAACAGCATCAAAACGCTGTGATCTGTGGTCATAATTAGACGGGGAACTGTAATATTTCTCTCTGGTTGCACAACTCAATCATCTGGAGTCTGATCAATCAGTTTAGTGATAATACCCGCGTTATGGATTCCTGCTGCTGCCGGTATTATTGATGGTGGTCGTTTTTATGCAAGAATTTCACCTTTTGCTCAAAACGAACCTCGTCTCCGCGTAGCGCGTGAAAAAATGAGGCGATTCTTTGATAACATGTTTTCTGGAAGAAAATAAAAGGCTTCACCACTCAGACCCTAATAAATACAAACCTCTCGCTCGTTTAGGAGTCTCTAATTAGGAAGTATTTACTCTAATTAAGCAGAAATATGCCTGGTGGGAGAGAAAATTGACGAGTGGGTATTATCCCAATCCGTAATCAGCTGAAATATTCTCTTATTGAAGATTTCATGCAAAATTTGATTTTGATTATAGGTTTCCTACATCCAATTGGAACGTGAATGAAAATTAATACCGTATGGATTGGCAAGGGAGCTATGTTTTGAAACGTTCCGTTTGCGGCTATATGATGGACCACACCCACTCCAGCGGTGTGGATGGCTTTCATCTCTGCTTACATTACAATACGTACATGATGTGTTTCGTAGGGTTCCGTTTCCATCATCCGCAAAAAACACATCATGGTCGACCCTGGGACCTTTCAGAGCGAAAATGGATCATCTCCTTGTGTCTAAGACACTGTGGATTAATGCCCACTTGTTATTGAATGACTTCACGGGTTTTACAAGGTCTTCTTTCATAAAAGGTAACAACGACAATGGTAATGCAGCAGGTAGGCCTATTCATCGTTTCCACGACGTAACATCAGTCTGTTGGGTTGCCCATTTCTCCCTTCCCCGGCTTTGCGTCATAGGATGACGTCAGCAATGGCGGACATTGTTGAAGTTACGTCATGGAAGCCATGAATAGAAGAGTTGCCCTGAAAAAGGTTTATTCATGGTTTAAAGCCCCACTGTATTGAATGTGAAAAACGCAAATCATCGCCGCGATTCTCGGACGACGTCACGACGTCAGCGTAGTGTAAAATGTACTACGCTCTGTCAGAATAAATTAGAGCTCTCCCTGCAGTTTTTTCCAATGCGTGCTGAAAACTAGGCCTTGATTCTGTGAAGTGCATATCAGGCAAGCATTTTGGGGACCTTCACGAGGCTATGGGACCTGTATGTGCACTCTCCTAACGTTTTGAAAATATCGTAAAATTCAATACTGTGGGGCTTTAACTAGCCTTTTAATGCCAAATCTATTCTTGGTTGCTCGTCAAAAAACATTCCGCCTCATCAAGTAATAGTATCTGTAGGGTGGGATGTCAAATTGAATTATGTTTATTCAAAAGCAGCAACTCTTCCTTATAAATCCTAAAGATTACCGAGGATGATTCGGATATCTCATTAAGTGTACGTTAGATAGATATAAAAAGGAAACTAATGATTTCATATTGGATTCATTTTTATTTCTACAAATCCTTATTTTGCGCGTACGTATGTAAATCGATCGTCAAGGTTAATGAAATTTGCTTCCAGTGGATTTGCTCATGTGTTGTGCATTTCTTTTACAACTGCCTAGGTGAAATCACTGTGGTTTTAATAACAGCCGCGTTCCGATCCGAACGCGAATGAATCCATTCCCATCTCAGATATCAAATTGCGATACCAGTTATTACATTTTTGCGAAAGTTATGCGGTAACCAACAACGTCGGAATGTCTGTGAAAGGACTGAGGTATAAAAAACTGACTTAATCCATTGATCTTGTCATAACTTCAAACGCAGACTGACCGTGTCAGAATTCTTTGGAGAAAAATCTCGAGCTTGCCAGAGTCTGAGGGCGTCAGATCGATGGTCTGTTTGATGGCGTCGAGTGGTGGCCGTTTATTGCTTGTGGTCAGTGATGGCCGACAGTGGAGGAGCAAAATAGATTGACATCTCCATGACTGTCAGAGGAGAAGGGCAGGGAAGGGAAGCAGGAAGCAGAGACTAGAAGCTTCTGTCTTCTGTTGCTTACTTTAAACTTCACTGGTCTGTCAAGAGTTTTGAATGATGATTAACACATCATTCGAAGTATTTCGGGAGACACTGATATAAACCAGCAAGAGGTAGCCCGTCTATGCCGTGTTGACACCAGGCGGATGGATTATCAGTAATGTTCACGAGATTTCTCAACGAGATCCAACATCTAAAGCTGGCTTCCGCCTTTTTTAGCAGAGCATCGCAGAATTTCTACCTGATACAAGCCATCACCCACTCGATCAGAAGGAAAGACACCAATCTCTTACACTTTAAACTTATTCTTGGTAACTGGCTGCCATTTTTCTATTCCTTCTTCATTTGTTTTCCTGTTATTTCTTTCCTCCTCTGTAATCTAGTGTGACCTATTGGATCCTTCTGCCTGTATCTTTTGATATGGACAATAGACATTCTGAAGTGACTTATACGATTTCAAGCAACTAAGACTCATCTTCTTCGAAAGGGCGAAGTTGAGCTCACATGCACGAATACCTGTCTGAGTGGCTTCTTTTTTGAGATAATTCATATTCTTTGAACTTTCTTTTGTCTGCTGGTTGCCATTGTTTGTAGGTTTCACTTAGTTTTGTCAATCTGGCACAGCACAGGACTTTACGGCTGTCTGCTCAAGACTGTTATGGAAGTGGCCATGTCGCGGCGGTCCCAAGCGAATCTGAACTATACCGTGGATGAGCGTTGAATCTTCTTCAATTATAACTACCGCAATCAATAACGGTAAAATCCCTTTGCGAGCGGTGAAATGCAGCTGAAGTCAACGGTTCAACAACTTTCTGGAGCAGATACTGATGATGCTGTATGTTCTGTCGATCCAACCTTATCCTGAGAAACTCAAGTCAAGCACATGTTTAATAAACATGTACAATACCTCTGCTATCTTGAGGAGAATTCTCCTTTGGTTCAAGGGATCACATACCACGGTCTCAGTTGACCAAAGAGTGATACTGAGCGACATGTAGATATCCTCAACAGCAACTCTACGTGACAGAAAGAACAAAATTCTGCTACGGATAATCTTGTTCGCCTGTTGTGAACTTCGAAGGGACCTCTGCCATGTCTGCGAGAATTTGAGAGACAACAGTATGAGGCAGGTGGTTAGGATCAGCAGGGAGGTCTGGTCTAATAAGTGGGGCTCAAGTGTGTGTGTGTGGGGGGGGGGTAAGGGGCCTAAAGGGGCAAAAGGACAGCCCAATTGATCCTGGACACTCCCCTTAGCAAACAGGAAATGGGATACGAAACTCATTAGCCTCTTATGGCCCAATCCTAAACCTGCTTGCGAGATCCCTTCAGGTAAAAGTCTAGACTCAAAGCTTCTCCCGTCTGCTGCCGACGAAAACTTCCTTTGTAATATTGTAATGTATTGATTTTCAATAGTGAGATGTGGTATCGGCGGTGAGACGGTGAGGAAATAATGAACCGATCAAACCTCTAATTTCCTCACACTTTTATTGACCGTCAGATTCCCACCAAGCAGGATGGCAGCACCTCGTTCTTCGCTTTTGTCTTTGCTTTCGGTGGCGCTTTTTTGTGATCAGATCCGATCTTCTGGTCACATCGAGAGGAAGATTTTCTGCCGCCCCACTTTCATCCCCGCGATAGCTTGCTTAGTAACTTATACGGCCTTTTGTGTTGTCTTCAGCGGGCGAGTACAAGCACTCCGAGTGGAGCGTACAGTGAAGTAGAATTACACCGAATATAGCACTTTCATCGTACATCTCCAAGGATAGCAGGGCCTACTTCAAATCTTCCTCTCTCTCCGCCACGAGTTTGGAATGCCATGGATCAAGAGCATATGGTAGGCCTATTGCCATCACTGTGTTTTAATCCTTCTCAGTGACATCACCCTCGATTATACCAAAGTGAAAAGCCACATTTCTGGTCCACCGTGTGGATACCAATAACGATATCTAGAATCATAACGAGCACTCGATCAATTTGTTAAGTAATCATATGCAAATGTCATCGTCACTGCTGCACAGGAAATTTATGGGCTGGGTTGTGATCTTATGCCTCGTGAGATCTGCATTGCTAACTTAATGTACAAAGGGAAATCATATCATGGTGGTGATTTGTGGGGGATTACTGTACAATGTGACGGAAATTTCGAAGTATTGGGTCAAGAGGGTAATTGGCATGGGCAATCATCCAGGTCACAACGACCTTTCACAAGACTACAGCGACAGTAAGCCAAAAGATGGTGCTGCACGTGAGAGTTTTATCGCTGTCTGTTGGAAAAGTTAAAGTTAAAGTTTTGAGTTTATAGTCTGATATCAACAACGGTAGAGGTGTCATCCGACTTCACACTTTAACCCCAGTCTATCCTGAAACCTTTCAGTAGAACTCGGATGAGCTGCTCATTTAGCGCTACAATCCGCGCATTTCCGATACCTGGGTGGAGAGAGGCCAGTGAGGTAAAGAGACTTGCCCAAAGCCTAACGGCCAGTGGGATTCGAACCCGGGACCCTCTGACCGCTAGTCGGAGGCCCGAACCACTACACCACCGTGGCAACCCAACCTTAGATAACTAAAGCAAGGGAACTTGCACGAGATAACTCACACGTGGCGCAGCGCCTTTCTTTCTTAGCATCACCTCTGATATTTGACTTGGGGAGAATTCTCAATTCAGTTCGGTAATGATAGTTATGTTTTTATAGGTGGTGATCACCACGTTTCTATTCTTGGCAGGATTGCTGGTTCATATTGAACAACTCTCGCTGGTCATGTTATCAGCTGTCCCTGTAGCAATAAAATCACCTCGAGACAAAGAGAGGATTCGCAGCATACGAAAATAGTCGGTGATCTTTATACGACAGGACCCAGGGGAGTTCTACTCTCACAATAGCTTAAGTCTGCAGAAAGGTGTTGCTACGGCAGTATTAAAGGGGTGTGGTGAGCTGATAAACCGGCAGGTTCTGACGTAAGACACCAGCCAAAGAGAAAAATATCTCATCCATGTACCTTCTCATCAAGATTGTTTTGTTAACACTCAGAATTCCTCCAAAAACCAGAAATCTGTGTTTGACATGAGACGCCAGAACTCGATAGTTCTACCACGCAAACATACCATTCTATTCTTCTCATGCCCGAAGCCAATTTCTCCCATCCATCTCAATAGGCTCATGTCATCTTCCTTTTTTCTCTTTTTAGCACAGATGAAGTGGGATTTGATAAAATCAGCTGATGGATGGCATGCTAAAATCAAAGGTGACACCTGGATTACCTGACGAAGATGTCATGTTTGATTCATCTTGCTGCAGGTAAGTGACTTTCTGCAATATTGTATTTTTCCTTTTGGTAAAGACTGGTGACATAAAGGTGTGCTTCACACTTTGAATGATGTTGAATTCCAAAAGGTACAAGGAGTTGCATAAATGGATCATGGCGGCTATCCTGCCATGAAGCTTAGATTTACTGCCGTTAGAGGCCGCCTGTTAGCGGTCCTAGATCGTCACAAAATTTGATGTCACAGACGCAAGCCGTGGCCTCCACGTCATTATGGATGACGTTGTGGCGTGCACTTCCTCTCTTTGACGTCGAATTCCGTGACGTTCTAGGCCCGCTAACTGGTGGTGGCCTCTAACGGCAGCAAGGTCTACCATTGCTGACCATGTTGGCCTAATGGAGGCCTTGTTACTTCTCCTTGATGCGTTGATTGAATATTCCAAAGACTGCATTCTGTGTTCGACGTAAGGTGGTATCAATACATACCGGTACTGATCCAGGCATTGATCACGTGGAGTCAGTGGACGCAAATCTATAAGTCTGAATCAAGCAATTTCACCGAACACACCTTTTGGTCCAATACCAAGGAGCTCAATATCCGCTGAACTACAGCCAGAATCAATTTGACATGATCTCATAGAGTCGGTCTCCTCTTTGCCAGGAGGAAAGGCTGCGGCCTCGGCACACAGAACTGTTTGAAGCCTCGTAGTTCAAGGCCGGAGATGAATGATGTTAGAATCGTTTGTACATTCCTTTCGCAATGAATGATTCAACCTGATGGCTTAAACAACTTTCTTGGATCAATTCACCTGTCAGCGACAATAAAGAACGCCATTACAGAAAACATGAGGAATGGTGGGGCAGAAGTTATTCATTACAGACCTGATTACTTTTAATGTGGACAGAAGGTAACATCTGGCGAGGAATCGAACCAACGGCTAACCTGTCCTGAATCCATAGAACGACACTATCATATCAATACATTCCTCACTCACTGGACAGGGAGGATAGCCATTTGATTCTAGATGGAATACCATCAGCATTACTGGACAGGGAGCATAGCCATTTGATTCTAGATGGAATACCATCAGCATTACTGATAACAAGAATGAAATCAAGTTCAATAAAGTCATTAACCAGGAATAATTCACTTTGCTGCTTCAGCGGTTCGAGGGTTTTTCCCCTCCTATCAATCAGTATCGACATTGTGAGGAGATAACTCGCCAATCTGAGCAACCCTCCTCGGAGGCCGCTGGAGGAAATTGCAACTGAAATATTAACAATGTCTATGAATCTGAACAAGGTGGTCAAGTTATGTCTGATGAATTCGCCACGCCATGATAGGCTGGTAATTGGACGGCAAGGTCAGTCTAGTGGTTCGCCATCAGACCCACGATATATCGTGGATTAGGATACAGTGTTTACTAACCTTGAGTGGAGAGGTTGATATGATTGACATTAATTGGTTTGCCATCCAACAGAGCAGGCTGTTCATACATGTCCTAGGATGTTAAGAAGGATTCGTTGCTGTTCACCCGGAGACCATTCAGAGAATCCCTCAAAATGGCTCCGATCTCTTACAATACTATGAGCAGCAGCGTTGCCACCAGCATTCTTACATCGAGTCCTTTCTGATTACCCCTGGTAAAAACCTGCCCCAGTATTCCCCCGACTCTTTTGACCAGTGCTGTGCCTCCCGGCCAACTCTCTGGCAGTTGTGGCATCTGGTCTCGGTGAAAAAACGACCAATGGAGTTCATATCTCATCCTGAATAAAATCGACGTGGGCACCCGACGTGGGCAACGAAATCGCTCTGAAAACATCATTGATCTGTGTATCAGAGTCAGATGTTGGTCTTGTTTAGAACTTCCAAATGTTTTTTTTTCTGTTTTTCGACATCATCTCCATGTTCCATTCTCTCAATTCAAGTCTATCAACTCCACAACGCCTTCAGCTTATATGTATATGTTATTTCTCATTCGCCAGAACTTTGATCGTATAATCTTGTTTGTGCTCACATTGTAGTTAATAATTGAAGACATACTCCAAGTTACTGCATGGGCGGAGTCGGATCTCATGTCTCCTTTGATGAGAGTTTGACATTTTCTATCTATTAAGATATACACTAATTGTGTTCAAAGAATCTGCGGGATATGATGATGAAACTCATTAGCAGTTCATTTAGGACGAAAATGACGAGAAAAAAAATGAGAGAAGCTGACTTATTTGGAGATTCGCTCTAATGCTGGGGACGATTGTGAACCGTGTACTGCTGTAAAAATGGTGTAGAGAAACGAACAACCTCCGTGGCTGATGACTCGTTGCTGCTTAGTTATTGCACAACTGTTAAAGCAATTAACGTATTTTTCTGTTCGGCCGAAATATTGCCAGAAGCAATGAAGGCAACGTAACGAAGAAGAAGAATTCATTGCTCTGGGTCATCCGACAAGACCTAGACACCAATGGCGAATCCGCACAACTTTTATCCCGACAGGTCGGCGCTGCGAGCGGTTGGGATACCGAACACGTCAAAAACACAGCAAAGCAACGCAATAACGTCGCGTCACGACGTCCTTGACGCAGTGCAACACGGACGAGACGTCGAAAAAAGGTACAACCGCTCACAGCACCTCCTAGTAGGGGTAGTTATGCAGGCTCCTCATAGACTGGTTCCCGTCGTTGCCGCTCCACAGCGGAACGGGAGCGCCAGCAGAGTGCAGCGGCAAAGACGGGAACCAGTCTAGGCTCCTCATTCTCACAAACTGACAGATGGAGAAGAATGTGACAAGAAATGAAGCTTACCTTATGTCTTAGTGGTTTACCTGGAATGTAAGATGAGACAATTGTCTATCAATGATAATCGATGGTGAATTCATCAGTTGTGTCGAACATCACCGTGTACTGAAGAGAATCTACTCGTGAATGGGTCTGTGTTTGGTTGACAACTATGACCAGGAACGGTTTGAGGAAGGAGTGTGGGATTCCTTAAGATGGTGTACGCTGTGTCTAATGCCAGTTTCATATGAACCCCAATATAGCTCTCGGGAGAAGACAGGACGCAACTCACAAAATAGAGAATATGAAATGTAATGATGATGCCGATGTGACCTCATCTTTATCTGCCGCACCTGTAGCTTTTGGACCTTTGTAAAAAAAGCACTGGGCGCGTGGCGTACTACAGACGCTGAGGGGTTAAAACAATCGTCAGTCCACCCATCCAAATGCACAAAGATGATTCGGTTTCCTCTAAACTGCTGACGAGTTATATCTGGTTATCACGAACCATTTCCCTCTGTTCTATGATCATGGCGATTCTCTAAAGTTTGGCCTTAATGGAGAAGATTCAATTAAGAAGATTCAAAGTCGAGATATTTCAAAGAAGCCCAAAATGTCATATTTAAAAGGTTTCTTTCCCGTAGGCTCCTCAATGCATCAGTCGGCAGTCTCTTCGAGGTTGAAGTTAGTGGGTTATTTGAGAATATGGAGGTCAGGTATTATCATGATCAATCAATTTTTGAAGGTAGATTTTTCATAGTTAGTATTTGAAGTCAGCTCATTTTGAAAAGTACGATAAAAGCGTCATCAAAGATTTCGCGTGATGATCTCAACGCCAGAAGAACGACCCAAGGTCGAAGCGTTCAGTTGTCGCCGTCAGTGGCCATTGTACGTAATCCTACGTCACATGGGATGCCAAGGGACGGGGTGTTGATGATGACGGCATACCGTAGCCTCGAATACCATCAGCAGGTCAACTCCTCAACTCTGCAGGAAAGCGGAGGAAACAATGGACCACATGGTTGGCTCGAGTCGGGCCATTCGTCCCCGACCAAATCGCACCACGATGTCGTGATAACGACCGTATTGCGCCGAGTACTGATGCCAGGAGAGGAACTCTCCTGCAGGGTTGTCGCAACCTTGATGGCAAACTGGTAAAGGGACGCCTTGAAATGAGCCTTCTAACAACCATTCTCAGTGATCTTAACAGATACGTGGATCGACGGATCATTACGATCTGCCACATTCCAAGTGTCCAAGAAAGGGCGAGCGAAAAATGTCTCAAATACCAGGCATTATTGCCACTGACCTCCGCTAGCCATCAGAGATTTCTCGTGAGCGTAATCCGTATGACTGTGGACACACTCGGCAACTATAAAGCCGCCGAGGACAAGCAGCTTTAGTGGTCTAATCAAAAGACGCTCTCTCAAGGGAGCTGTCTCTTTGGTACTGGAATGACCATCAATCGCTCTCTCGCTCAATGGGAGCTCAGCACTGACACTTCGACCACACCATCACTAGCCGTGCAGACCATTACAGGGATCGCAACACTGGGCTATAACTGTCACCAGATTCACGCCTTCCACCCTCATGGATTTGAGGGTGGTGCAGAAGATTCGGCGCCGCAAAGCTGCCGAAGGAACGCCAGGGCCGAGGCTGCCCGAGAATGACTTCACGATGGTGACGGTGGTCTTGACCAGCAACTTGTTAGTTGGTGTGGGCTGCATGGCTGGCCAAATGACGGTTGAGGTAGCTGCAGGAAGGCCAGGGTTGCGGCGGCAGTAGTGGCGCTTCCAGTTGCATGGCCGACAAACCGACTGCTGACGGTTGCTGCCGGCAGTGTAATGTTGTGGTGATATGTGCTGGATTTGGCCACCAACTTGAGGAGTTGTGGCTGGGCGGATGTGTGGCCGACATCGTATGATTTGGTGTCCGCCACCGGCAGCCTGACGGTTGGTGGTAATGCTGTCCAGTTTACATGCTCCTCGACAGTCTTGGTGTGCCTTTCCTTGAATGGAGATTACGCCACTGAGGCACTTTCTAGTAGAGGTCCCAGAAGAGTTGAC
>NMRB01001003.1:126365-138501 GCA_002633025.1 Notospermus geniculatus | reverse complement strand
TGTGCCCATGGCCCGCTTAGTTTGGCGTGCCAGCGGCCATTGAATAGTTCTGACGTCATATGGTGAGAACTCTTAGACCGCCATCTTTGTTGGAAAGGTCTATGTGATTTCCGTTATGTCTGGTTACAGCCAAATGACAGGCGAAGTCGAAAATGATAGCCTATCGCAAAGTTTGTGTCCTGGATTTTGCTACGTAATCTGGTAGCACACTGTCGCTTCCTGTGATTAAAAAGCTAATATGACATATACGGTCTCAACAGGCAATAACAAAAACTTCCAACTCGGATGGCACTGCAGGAAAAAGCTATTAAACTGTCATAGATGATAGGTGACTATCAGGTAGGAGGCCAGCACTAAACCCTAGAGGACAGCCAGCTTTTTGTGATAATATTTCAACATGCTTACAGGGAACAAAATAATGTCCTCAATACTTTGAAGCCTGAGCCAGTTCTGGAGGGTGAATGCCAAATGGTACTTCATCAGTGGTATGACGATAAAAGTAGGTGGCTGCTATTATTTCATCAGATGGATAGTTTGATGCACCAGCACATTACAGGATCCCAATGTTCTACACTATGTTCTCGTATGATGGTGATCGGTAGCGCATCAACACAGATAGAGAAAGATATAATATCATGATAACGAAATGTTAGGCATAGAAAACTGCTCTTTAGATACATGTGTATAACCATAGATGCACCATTATCATTCAGGGGGTCAGCCTTTTTGTAGAGTTGATCTTTAATCCATATCATGATCCAATTAGGAACCTACAGAACTATACCGCTACCAAGAACTCACCAAGAACTTTCCAATGAATGTTCTAATGTATGTGACGGGTTTCCGGTGCAAGCTTTTTTACATGTTTTCATTTTCGACAAAATCAACATCGGCAGATCGAGAGGTTGATGCACTTACATGTAAACGGTTGATGTGACACCTACTCGTGCATCAACCTGATTGACATTTACTCCACTAAAGTATGATGTGTAACCCTAAAGTACTTTAATCAGCTGTTTACCAACTTCATCAACAGATGTACTCAAGACGTCACCTGTCCTTAATGTACGTCTGGTGTCAACATCGTTAACGTTATTAACTTAATCTCATTCTCAATAAACCGGTTTATCGCATAAACAGAATACGATGACGGTAATCAGTCATCGTTTCCCCTCAGCGCCCATCGTGTACTATCTTGTAATGCAGAGACAGGAACGTATTAGGTTCAAGGACATGTCATTTGATTTATAGATGAAGACAGAAGACTGATTAGACGACTAATCCGATTGAAGCAGTGTATCATCTCAACATCTGATGTCAATTACGAACAATACAGTTCATGGCCATCGTTCAAGTTTTAGTTAATCCTATCAGAGATTGGTCTACTTCAAAGTCACCTCTTTGTAATAATAATAAAACCCTCACTTTGTTGAGCAACCAAACAAAATGACTTCTGAGAATCCGACTCCCTGTCATCTTTTGCTACTGTACTGATAAAAAAGGTCAGTTAGGTAACAGGTGTAACATCTTTCAGTGGTTTCCGTATGTCAGTGGTTTCCCTTATTGTTTCCTCTTATTGTACGTTTCTCGATGCGTCCCCTATTGGCTGAAATCCATAAAAGCTAGTAAATGCTTTTACTTCAAGTTCTGCAGTACATTTACATTCAACCTTGCTGTGCAAATCGTAAGTAAAAGCATTTGCTAGCTTTTATGAATACCAGCCAATCTTATTCCGTCTGAGACAACAGTAGGGAAACACTCACAGATGGGGAATATTCGAAAACGTTACATCGACGTAAGGACCCGAAACGTTAAGACTTGAAAGCTGTACTTACCAAAAAGAATACAGGCCTCTGCTCCAAAGTTCACTCATTAAGTATCGAAATGAAATATTCCTTTGTCCCTTCAGATATTTTCTTTATAGCAACAAAAATAGAATAGGTATTTTCTGTTTTTATCGTTGAATGTTTTGACGTCATTCTCTCTGATTCCTGGAAAGTCCCCACTCTCTCAATGTCCACTATAATGTGACACACCGAGTATTTACTCTAGTAATTGCCATCCTAAATCAGATTGCTCTCGGTCCAGAAAAAATCAGACGCAGAATCATTCAACCTGTAGGATTAAATCGTCTGTGGCAAGTTTAACTGCATGTTCGACGCCACGTCCATTTCAATCGGCCAAAATGAAATGCCGCGGTTACCAATGATATAATGACGATAGGTGTAATGAATTATTTATTTAAATTACCAGGCCTGGGATATTTGCTCATTACTTCTGTTTTTGTCATTGAACATTCAGCACAATACTTACATTATTCATATGAAAAATTTAATGATGCAAGTCCAATAAATAATATGAAGTCGGTTAAAATGTCCCTCATTACCGTAAAATGACAATACTAGAGAGTTTCCGCAACGACCCCGTAAAGCCAGCAACACACATCAGGCGATATCGCAAGCGATCTACTCGCCAGTCACCGCAGACTAGGCGATATCGGTTTTGGTATTGTTTGACAATGGGCGAAAATCGATGGCGAGAGGATTCCACGTATCGCTGTCCTGCGCACACCTGGCGTTAACAGCCGATTTTCCTGCTGGCGATAAGATCGTTTGCGATATCGCCTGGTGTGCTGCTGCTTTAGGGCTGACAGCGTTCAGCGAGGAACCTTCAAGGTGAATCATTGGCAAACGTTGGTGGAGGCCTTATCGGGCCCTTACAAAAAAATCTGTACTGTTTCATCCAGAGGGGATGCGTAGGCAATTGGTTTTCAAGTGAAAGCTTTCTGAACCTTTGATAAACCCACTTCTAGCTTGTTTTTCTCTCGTAGATGTCGCAGTAAGAATAGCTCACGGTCAAGTACCCCGCTTTGCAAACAGAATATGCAATAAATGTTCGTACGAGAGGATGTGTGTGGGGAAGGTTATTTCTGGAGCCGCCCTAAATGAACGTTGTCAACAGAAAAACGGCGGTAGGAATTACGCAGTCGAGTTGATGGGTGGATAAAGGGAAGAAAACTGTTGGTCACATGTTGAAAATCTTTGATATCAGCAGCAATATGCCTGTAGTGTTACAGTTAATCTACTGGGTTAATTAGTCAAGCATCTTTGTCCACTGGCATTGTCAGAATATATGGACCATCTATTACATCCTTGGTATCTTACGGGCTAATAAGCATTATTGCCCTCCAGCAGCAATGGAACATCATCATCATCATCTTGCTGCTCTACACGAGCATCTCCTGGGTTAATTAGTCCAGCATCACCCTCGGCCAATAGCAACGTGACCGGGACATCTCCCTTTTCTAGCATTTCGTACTGAATTTGTCCATAGCCGTAGATCACAAAGCTAGCGAAGAGTATGTTGACGACAAAGATGATGGCGATGTAGAGCACCATGTCCTCCCCAGCCACTCCTATCACAATAGTTGCGATCAAATCCATCGCTACAGTGAATACAGACATTGCGACAGCTGTCTGCAGGACGTGAATGTTCCTTGACAGGGCCGCCATGCCTGTCACACCGCTGATAACCTTCAGGGATGCAGCTATGATTATTATTATGTAGGAAGTGAACGTCAGTGTAACTTCAGAGAGATGTTTCGGCGGTGTCATGTCATGCAGTTGAATTCCAGCGATTGCCATAAATCCAGCCCCTGCTGCAAACTCGCCCACTGAGCCAAAGAATCCTAGCCATTGGTTGCGGTAATACACAACTGGGTGACGGGTTGTGGCCGCTGGCTTGTCACCTCGTGAAGACATTATGGCCTCGAACTCTGAAGACAAAGATGTGAAACTGATACACTAATACCTACATAATCACACACATGTGGTCATATGTGCCAAGAACATGAAATCACATGACCACTTGCACGCAAGTAATGCTCGCGATGAAGCAGCATGACTGAATACACAATGCTAGCGATCTTCCAGGACAGGGACCCCTGGGAACGAGGTTGTAGTAGCCGTGGTTACACTACATAAAATCCGCGTTTTTTTGCGGTCACACCTATGAATTACACCGGTCTTCCAGAAACCCGTGTCTGAAAAACATGGGTTTTTGAGACATGGCAAGCTCGCCGTGCTTTCCGAAATCCCCCTGTTTACGTTAGTTCTTCGCACGGCTACAGATGGCGCAGCCATTAAGTGACGTCGTTTTCGCGCCTCCAACAATGTGTGCCAATACAGAAATGACCGAAGAGTCAATGCATGCAGCTCAACTGTCGTCGGGCTACTTAACTACAATGCAGTAGTGTGACCTCTCGCCGGGATTTTCGTACACACGGGTCTGGAAAAACACGGGTATTTTCAAAAAGTGTAACCTTAGCATGTAATTCTGCCCAACGTCAGAAGACATCAAATTGGGAAGAAAAAATGCGGATTCATGCTCTGTCGATGAAGATGAAGATGCAAAAATAATTGTTCATTTGTCACAATATAAACCAAGAACGTTATGTCTTACAGTGGACATAAGAGTGGGATTGAAATCTAATACAACGTGGAAGGTTAATGCCCGTTCCATGAGTGGTTCGCCCCTCATAAGAGAACGGGTTGCATGTTTAGGGTTCATGCTTAAAACGTCCCCTCCACCTTTTTTTAATCTTTTAATCAATTTGATTTCAGTTTTGATATCGGATACAGGATCATGCATCTTGACTACCAAGGGTTGTGACATCGCTCCGCCCTCCGACTACGCTCACACAAACCCTTGACGAACTTCGATGTGATGAGCTTTTTCCAACCGGATGTTCCTGTTTGTGGACTGACTCCCGCTGTTTTTTTTTGTTTTTCATCATAAATCGTTAACATTTGCAATAAACCTGAACATTTCTGAATACCGCGTCAGTCTTTCTGTACACCTGCCTTCTCGGTTTTAGGGATTTTTCGTTATTTTTGTTCAACAGCATAGTTCATGTGAGTAGTGGGTAAATCGCAGTTGATAGAATGGCTAGACAATTTGTGACGAGATTTCGGTAGGCTTTTAGTATGTCAGATAGTACACCTAATGCTAACAGAATCAAGTGACAAGCCATTTGTAGCAATTTTTGGAGGGCTTGAGGGTGTATTTTTCATATATTGACTGGACCAGCAGTTAATTTGGACATAGTGAAATTTGACTTTTTTTCATTCATCGCAGAGAGAAATGTTCGCAGAATAATTCAACATGGATGGATGGAACATGCAAGAGGAAGCCTAAACTGCATGTTAAAATGTGTTAACAGGAATTATTTGTAACTCCATGCCACACCGAACATTTTAACACGCATATGTCGGATTTTAAGCACTGCCCAAAATTCGTGACCTTTTGACTTCCAGCGATCGGGATATTGACCTGATTTGCATATAACATGGCGGGGCAGAGTGTTGAGCAACAAGACTCGGTGGCGGGTCAGAGTGTTGAGCAACAAGACTCGGTGGCGGGTCAGAGTGTTGAGCAACAACACTCGGTGGCGGGTCAGAGTGTTGAACAACATTCAGTGGCGGGTAGGATATTTTTGAGCATCAGGGTGTTATAACTAACGACAACCACTCTGTGTTTCCATTGTTAAAACATTTGTCTGCATGTAAACGTAATAGAAAAGAGTGTATCAGTGATGTATACATGTACTTACAGATCCTGTAGTAGTTTCACTGTGAGACAACCAAACCAGGATGTCACCCAGATCGTTTCAACAGATGTCATGTACACAGGATATGAGATATCGGTCAGCCCCTAAACATGATTGGCTGGTTTGTGATTTAAAATTGGCTTATCAATCGTTTACGTTTTGGGGTTGTCCCACATACAAAACATAATATATGTCATCAATGATAACGCACTTGAAGAGAAAACATGGCGGTTCGTGTCTGGAGAAGGAGGCATCAGATGAGTCAACAGCCTGTAGCATAAAATCTTAGACTTTTGCAGGCAAGAAACGCTCAAATGATAACTTAAAGTAATTACTTTAGCATGAATCACAGTAGGGACTCTGTCATTCAGTTGTTCCCCGAGACACTTTATAGAAAGAAGGGAGTACAATGCGAGTGACTATTGCTCACAATCTTCTTCAGGTTCCACTAATCCCCGTGAGGATGTCTTCAGGATTGTCATTAATGGACCACGTGAAGAATACTCCTCGCAGATTTGCTCGGATATTTTCGCTCAGTGAATGTTGTTGTTACGATGCCTGGTGAAATAAGCCATGTTCTGAGGGATTGAAATCCAGGGTAGCTCCTTCTCTTCTACATTTCTTACTGGTAACCGTTTTCACCTGTTCTTTTCTTTTTGGCAAGGTGTCGAATGGATCTGGAGTTGTATGTAATCGAATAGGTTGTTCACAAGTTTGGGCACCCAATATTGAGACCCATCTGCTACATCTGCTTGAATCCATCGGCTTTTCTTTATAGTCTTTACCACTAACACATTACCCCATCAACAAAGTGAAAATGGTAGAATGCAAGTCTTTATTTACCAAAATAAGTAAATTGAAGTAAACGCTGTTAGAAATTTCGCACATTTCTGCGACACCGGCATCAAAGATCTCCAGCAGATCACATTACTGACGGAAACATTATTTCCTGCTCTGTAACCTTTGCGTCTTTCCTGATCCAGTGCAATCGCCTTTAGTTTTCAAACTGTCAGTTTTTTCCAAGGGTGAGATCGGCGGAGATTCGTTTTGCGATGCAGACGAACTTTTTCCCTATAATCTCGTGTGATATTTTTCAAAACAAATTGGTAAAAAAGTATTGTGGTACTGGCTCGATTGATTTAAGATCAATGTCTTCTGGTAGTTGAGCTCAGTGGCAATTTAAGACAGGAAATTCGATCGGATACACCATCAAACGGGTTCACCAACACGTACATGGGTGTATACATGAGACCGAGTTGTGTTGTTTGAAGTGTTGCTCTGGCTACGATACGACTATGAAGGATCTCGTGCATTGTGGTATGGGTAAAGAAAGGTCAAAGTACAAATAAGCGCCAGAAGCAATTGATCAATGGAGACAATGGCCTTTATAACCGATTGTCAAATGAACACCCGATCAGAATACCAGATGACCCAACACCATTGTTCTCAACATGGCAGCTTGCTCATTTTGCATTTCGGCATGTGCTCATTGTTTCACTGGACGAGGAAGGAGAATATTCACACAAAGACCTGAGGAAGCCAACCTCGAGCGTCTGTACAGAAATCGAGATGGCGCACAAATATGGTGTTATCTCCACTGGAATTCATAATACTCGCTGTAGCTTCATGAACCAACAGCAATCTAATTCAGCTTTAGTCGTTCTGCGTCCTTCTCAGTGATGCTCTCAGATTCCAATAGCGTGAAAAAATAACGATTATTGACGGGAAACCAACCTCCAGTCAACACACTCCTCAGTACAAGTGCCCAGCCTGGCCAGATTTTAACAACGTGTTCAACAGGCAACCTGCCACTTTGCAAGAAAGTGCCTGCCTGAAGAAGACCCCACTTGGGGTCGAAAATTTGAAAAAAAAACGCTGGAGGACGACCTCTGCTTTTATATCATATTTTGTGTGTCGCCGTTGTGCTATATTTCTGGATAACTAAGGAAAGGGTGGGTAAAAAGGAGTCAAGAAGAGCAAAGTAGTATCTTATGGCCATACATAGCTGGTTGTCTGCTGGCTCACAAGACACAGACTGTCTTGCTGGGGTGGGAAAACTGCCTTTATAAACCCAGAGGGTTAATGTTTATGGTTTAAGGGATTGAAATTGACCACCTTACTAGTTCACTGTGGGCTTATTTGCCATAGTTACCAGCCCATTGTGTGCCACTCATATGTGTGAAGTGAGCCCAATTATGTAGTCACACAGGGCATTTGGCCACCAGCTCTTAGACCAGAAGGACGTATCCCTGAAGGACCTCTGTATGTATGCTTTGGAAGTCTGCAACCAGTACAACCGCTGAAGATGGAATGAGCAATCTCCTTCTAAAAGTCACTGTACACTTTATCACACTGGTAGAGACGTAAGACTAGTTGTGCCGCTGTGTGGCTTCATCGAGAACTGAATCATGTCATCAGCGTTCTGCTTCTTCTTGAAGTGACGCGTAGTACTCAGTGAATTAGACAGGTGGCCACACCTATAACGCACACCTTGTCCATGTTCCTTTGGCGTTCTTGTTATTTATGATATCGCAGTTACGTATGACTCTGTGAAACTGAGTGGTCTACTTGGGAGACCTGTAAAACAGCCGCCTCATCTTACCACCCAATTTACTTGTCAATTGATAGAGAGTTGAATAATAGGATATCTATGGTGGTGAAGATATATATTTCCCCTCACGACCTGTGACACAGTAAACATCTCTCTTGGGTCGCAATGTCCCCTTCAATTAGCTTTCTCAGACACCTCAATTCACCCCGGGATAATTCGCTAGTGATTGGTAAGAACCAGCAGATCATCGGACAGCGGGAATCCATCGCAGGATGAAATGAATGGATTAATAATTAGTCTCGTGCAGATTATAAATAATCCTCATTTGAAGTAAAAAAACATTTTGGTTTTACAGCATGTTTGGGGAGGGAGACCCTTGCTGACACTTTCACAGGCCGAGGAAATAGAAAAAGGATTTGGAGTTGTTCATCTGTCGACCTCAGAAAGCTGTTGATCCCTTCATCATGTGGAATGTCGCTGAATTAAAAATATAACGGCATATGTAATGGGGAAAAAGCCATTAACTGAGCTGTCAAAACATCTGCTCACCATGCTCACAGAGGAAGCATTACGGTAGACATGCATAGATAAGAGTACTATGAAAATAGGGAGGTTAAGATCAGCGACTTATCACGGATCCTTATACGTATACCGATAGATCTGTACAAGGAGGACAAATTTTGTGTACATTTCGATCCGTATACTAGTACGTACAAGGATCCGTGATAAGTCGCTGCTCTCAACCTCCCTAATACCGCGTTTATTTCGGTAACTATGGGTGGGTTATCATGTTTAGAATCTCTGATGTAACAAGAGACTTTAATAAGGTTGACATTACAGAATAGACATGTAACACGTTCCTTACACTTAAGATCCCTTAGAAAGTGTCTTTAACACCGTGAGCCCCCAGTAAGTAGGTGTAAAATCAATGAAACCGCCCCAA
This sequence comes from Notospermus geniculatus, assembly GCA_002633025.1. Taxonomy (NCBI): domain Eukaryota; kingdom Metazoa; phylum Nemertea; class Pilidiophora; order Heteronemertea; family Lineidae; genus Notospermus; species Notospermus geniculatus. Next base: position 129,399 of record NMRB01001003.1, on the reverse strand, counting down.
GCTGCAACCAAAATTGTCTTAAATGGATCTCTCCCTGAGAGTACATTACTTTGATGATAACCGGAAGTTGATATTACATCTCCTTCTCTTATTACCGTCTGGCTGCTGGTAACACCTACATACTGAAAGTATTGGATCTGGGAGTTCTCAGGGTGTGGTCAGTCTGGCAGAGTCGGCAGTCATGGCAGTCTCCAGGCAGTGTCGGCAGTCATGGCAGTCTCCAGGCAGAGTCGGCAGTCATGGCAGTGTCCAGGGTTGGTCAGGAGTGCGCGGTCCGTCTGAGAGGTCAATAATCTCTGTATCTCTGCCAGGTAGTCAGTCTATCAGAAGGAATCTCGTCTCCGTGAGGGCAGAAGATCTCATTAAACACGAATGATTACTTTATTTCCAGGCCACCTGTTCACAGATGGAATTCCTGCTATCTTGGTGTCACATGTCTTTCTCTTGTTTTCCTCATGGCATGCAGAAATACCTGGAGATTGTAAGACAAGATAAATATGGCTTTGTCGACTGCGTGAATAAGAAAGGAAGCTTGGTCACCTGCCTCGGTCGTGAACAGTTAACCAAAACACCTTAGCCTACCCCTGTGAATATCGGATTGTATTTAACTTCCTTACAAAATTCTATCGAGCCATGGACCCATGTCAATTTCATATTATAACGAAAGAAATATCCGGGGTCTTTTAAAAAGATCGACTCGTCTCCAAGCCCAACATGAGCACATTCTGAATCCTGACACACCACATCTCGACCAGTATCGGCTTATTGTTCAGTGGTGAGTCGGTGAAGTGCGACCCTTTTTTCTCTTTACTGATTCCAGGGAATTTCTCCTGAGGTTACGTGTCCTTGACGGCAACAGAAGCTTCTAGTCATGTATTGTAAATCGCTGGGGTCATATCGTATTTATAGAGCTCGTTCTTGGCTAAGCTCACTTTCAAGTTCGCTTTTTGTTTTTGCAACCTGTTCAATGTCAATACCTCTTAACCTTTGTTAATTTTATCGCTGTTGATTCTGATGCAGGGAGACGCGGTGTTTTCTTTTTTTGAAGGCGTAGATTAATCATGAAAATGCACCTTAAAGTAATCCCTCCCGCGTCAGCTTGGATTGTCCTCAGAAGACGAGAGCTTGTCGTGTATCATCGTAAGAAATCTCTTGAGATCTCTTCAGTTCACTGAGTGGAGCATTACAGAGTGATGTTCCTACAGCTCTACCCCCCCTCCCCACCCACCCACACAAACACTGCACTGATGCAAATTTCAACACAGATCTCCGATCAGGTTGGCACCAGCGTCGGTTGGGCTGTCACGGTCTTGTTTGCTCTTTGCACGTTTTCCAATCACGCTTGGCGCCACCTTGACTGCATTTTGAACGCAGATCTCCAATCGGGGTGGCGCTAGCATGGATTTAGTTGACTCACGTGGTCTCATTTCCCTTACTTTCAAAAACGTCACGTGGCTTGTTAGCCTTAAAGCGAATGGCTCGCGGGGTTTGTTGTGGCGCCATGACAGTTGGTCATCGATATCAAGCACCATTTTGAGAAAAAGGCAAAAGAAGGATTTTAGTTTAATGGGAAATGCATTAGACAGCCAAACTTCGGAGGCATATTCTGCAAAATCTGCCGCTTCAAAATCAATGGGAATAGTACAAAATGTACATCTTGACCTCCTGAATTTGAAAACGTCATTAACCCATTTTAACAAATTTTTAATGGAACCTCGTCCCCAGTGTTTACATTCGCATATTTGCACAGGAGTTGCATATGGCTGGAGCACGGCTTTGCCTGGAGGCTAGATTCACTCTCTATGGAAGGTACCACCAAAAATGTAAACAAACCCCGCGAGCCATTCGCTTTAATGCCATGTTTTCACGTGGCTGAGGTAGAAGTGACCAGAGGCAGTGGTTGACAGTAGCCGTCATTTGTCGATGAACGATCCACTTTTCCAATCATCGCATATCGAGGAAGTAATTATGGCTGAGAGATCATCAAGTGATATCGGGACAGCACTAATTTCACCATCAACGGTATTTAATGCGGGTATTTTGAGGTTTAAATGCTTCAAGGGCGGTGAATCTGACCTCAACTGGCAATACGTGATCTAATGAGGATGAATGCCTTCAGGCACACCCACGATTGCTCGCTAGAGATCTGTTTACTCCTTCAGCCCATGACAGAAAGAACCTTCGGTTGTCATTCAGGGTCAAGATGGAGTAAACAGCTACGAACTCGAGAATCATTTTGTTGTTGTTGATAGTACCTTGTGACTTCAAAAGAAGCCTGATCCTTGTACAGGTCCATGTTGTCTGAATTAGAGACTTTACTGCCGTTAGAGGCCACCACCAGTTAGCGGTCAAAAAACGTCATGGAATATGACGTCACTGACAGAGAAGAAATGCACGCCACGACGTCATCCATAATGACGGAGACGCCATGGCTTACGTTTGTGACGTCAAATTTTGTGACGTTCTAGGACCGCTAACAGGCGACCTCTAACGGCAGTAAAGTCTCCCATTGTTTGGTGTGTAAAGAATCTGAGGAACAGCAAACCTTGGTCTTCTTGTTCGTCTTAGATTCCGATATATACCGGTACCAGGGTTTGATAATGTCCCCCGCTGTTTTTTCACCCTAATTCCTGATATTGCAACCAATCCGCTCATTAAGGATGGAGCTAATGACAACAGGGAGTGGTTGGAAGTAGTGTTCGTGTTGGGTGTGGAGACTTGTCGCCCAGTCAACATCGCTTGCACCTCATTTACCCTCAGAAGAACAGGAATCCAGTGTGGCCAAGCCAATCAAGGATTAAATGAATGGTCTGCTGGAGCTATTATCCTGACCACATTGTTATTTGGGGAGTAATTCTACTTGACAAGAGAATAGGTCTCTTCGATGGAGCAAGAATCAAGAGCACTACTGGAGGAGGTGTTACAGACTGGCTGACGCCTATGGAAGGGAGAGCCAGAAATGTGGAGCTCCCTTCCATGTAGCTGTACGCAAATCTACCGAACATGCTAGTTTAAACACCGTAGTCAGCATGAA
>NMRB01001003.1:97225-126332 GCA_002633025.1 Notospermus geniculatus | reverse complement strand
ACCACCGCCCCCGCCCCCGCTGCCGCAGTGAACGAAAGTGTGGATGCTTTCTATGGACAATATTACACTCTTCGAAGTTTTTAATAAAGCATAATGTGTCGGTCTAGGCCTATATGGAGGCAACTGTTTTGTAAGCATTCCAGGCAAATATACCATTAGTCTTTATTTTTAATGCAACATTTTCCTTCCCTTTCCATTATCCGGATCACACCAGGGAGAGAAGGGGACTAAGCCCCATTAATTACCATTTTATAGGGGGCAAAGTTTGGATATTTACCGACCCTTTAGGGCAGTTGTCGCACGTCAGTAATGGTGACGAAGTAATCTGAGTGAGTGGTGCCTTCATTATCCTTGGTAATCTCTCATGATTCACCCTTGGCGGATACACACAATGGATTGTCGTTTGAGTTTTTATCGTAGTAACATCCCCTCAATCCTGGCTATAGAATACGTTTGTCAGATTATTGACCAGCTGAACCGTGCAAAATGCTACCATTATTGATAATTCCACTAAATACGTTGATGACAACGTTAATGCATCTCATCAATCTCAGGAGACAAGTGTTGCAGGGCAGGATTCACTCCCAGATGATAATCACTCATGCACTGTTGTTTTTTTAACACATCTGGCTGTGACATAATGGAGATTTTGACGATGACGATAAATGACAGACCATAACAGACCAAAAAATTGTTTGTGTCACGATACGCCTTTGAAGGTCATGGTTTGTTCATTGCATGATGTCTATCCATCTACAACTGACTCCTTCATCTGACACTGATATCTCTTCAAGCCAAGGTCTTGTCTCACATGTCTCATGCTTGGAACATCAGAATAATCATCATACTGACAACACAGCAAGAAAATGCAAAAAATAACGAACATCTTTGTCGGTAATCCTTCTTTATATAACATGTGTAAGGGAGATTAACACAGTGTAGCCAAGGAAGACTTGTTCATACCTGTGGAGATTGGTGATCCCGTATTATACTGAGAAGCCGTACAAATAGAAATGATAGATGTGTCATTTTACAGAGTATGACCTTGACAAGATTCGGCTTAGGAGCTTAACCATTCCAGCTTTTCATAATGCTTTCTTTTCTTCTTCTGTTTTCTTCTCTGATTGATTCGGTCTCTTGCATTCTTCAGGCAACATTTTTTGTGAGTATACGTGTTTTTGTCGATGGTCTGACGCCATGCCATGCGTTTTTTCTCCTTCTGTACAGATGGATGTGGTGATAATGATGATATTCTGGACATTGGTCATCATCTCCGATGTTAGGCTTTCGATCACCACAAGAACAAGACATCAATATGTATCAACTGGAAGAATCCATCGACTTGAACTTGCCAGGAATTCCACTGATCGAAAATCGAAAGAATTTCTCTGTAAATCGTTTATCTGTTTACTAATCAATTTGAAGGCGAGTTCACACCAAATGTGGTTTATAGTTTTGGGAGGGAATCAAAGTGTCCAAAGAGCCATAACACGCTTGCAAGCCAGGCAAATTTCATCCTGAATTTGTAATAACATATTTACACCATATTTACAACACGTGGTTTGTTAAATAATAAACAAATGTGGTTTGTTTATTGTCATCCAGTTTCCATTGGTTGGCTTATGGGCGTGGCATGTCTTCCTACATCAGCCTGGTGTCGATAGATTTCATAAAATCGGTGTAATATTTTTCACTGCCCCCGTTTGCCAATGCCCCCCCCCCCCAACAAAAAGATGGTGGAATAAGCCGCGATCCGATCTTTCTGTAATTGAGTGTCCGCCACACAACAAAGCGGGCATTGTCAGACGAGGGTATTCTCATCCATTACAACGGCATCGGAAAATCGTCTTCCTGAATCTCCCATTGGAAAACGTTTCTTTTTCCAACTCTCTTCATATTTTGAATGTTCGTACAGAAATGACGTCCCGGAAATTTGATATGAATCCCGAGGAAATTGCCTTGATTATTTTGCTCCATTTTAAATAATAATTTGAATTGGCCCAATCTTTTGTGTATATGACATTATATCGGTTCGTTGAGAATGTTCTACCGTCGTCAGTATCCAACCTCACTACGTTATCCCAGATCATTTAACACCGGTAAAGTTATTCTTTGCACTTGAAACATCCTCGATCGTGACACCATGGACTCGGGTCAAACCAAATTGGCCCCTAGTCGGTCATCATACACGGACCTGTAACGTTTTGTTCGCTCTTTCGCTAATAGAGGGCCTACAGTCAAAAGGCAGCGATACCGCAACCTCAGCCTATCTGGTGGCAGCAGCGGGATACTATCCCCATCTTGATTATGTCGATCTTTCAGCAGATTGACATGTTTGATCGATGTGCTTGGTCTCCACCGATATTCATTCATTTGTAAAGCTATCGGAAAATGCAGATGACGAGCAACTTCATGCCATCAAGTCAAGTTCATCTTCACTGAGTTCAGGTCAAGACTCGGCTTCTCCTCCCTTGACCTTCACGCAAGCAAACTACATTCCGTGTTCAAGGATTTCCCCGGTCCCAAAAATAGCAACCAATCACGGCAAAGCTTGCATCGGCAGCTCGGGTATGATGACAAGATGGCGGTTGATGAAACTTTTTATTCGAATGCAAACTCTCCGTGGAAGGACTTACAAGTACTCAAAAAGAAGCCGCGAAGGCAATATTCGATGGAGACTGTTTGTTAGTGTGTTGTAGGACTGGCAGTGGGAAGTCAATTATGTACCAGCAGGCTAGTGTTGTTCGCTACGAAGTTGAACGGCGTACCCGGTACTCGTATGAATAAATTATCGCAAAGAGGCTTCTGATTGGGCGCACGAGAAAATCCCAAAGCGTTGAACACGGAATCTGGCTGCTTGCTGCAGAGTGTAGGAAGAAGTTAGCGATTTCTACACGATGCATTATTGGTTCACGTAGTGACCATTATTTTCATACCGGTTTTGCCCGATTCACTCTTCGATATCGCGGTTATTCACATTACCATAACCAGGGCTTCGCACTCACACAGGAAACTTTCATTGTGAGGCTGAAGATTGGAAGCCAATAAAATCGGATAACCTTCGATAAAGATGAACTTTTAGTGAATTACCTTAATAAGTCAAAAGTAGATATACATTTGCTGCTTCGGATTTCTTCTGGGACCGTAATATTCGTTAGTTGACCTAAAAATTGCGTTTAATGCCCAGTGCATTCGCGATATCCAATACATGGCAGAATAACACAGGTAGGACGAGCCTATTATTGGAAGGCGTAGGGGTTTCAGGATTGTTAGGTATAAATCAACATCACAAACGAATTTGCTGTTTGCGTAAAATGATACATTTTGTGGGAGAAAGGTTACAATAAACTAGCCGATTTTTGAGAGAAGGTATGAATTATTAATGTAGATAACTCTTATGAAAGGCCTAGTTAGAAATCAACACGCCTTGCCTGCCTCCCCTCTGAATAATGAGTCGATCTTCACCACGTGGGTGAACAAAGCAGGCTACCGTTCGTCGAGTGTAGGTAATCGCCTCCTGGATGAGCACTGCCTGGATTCTACGTGTAGTGCCATAACTTAATTCTCTGGTGGCAAACCAGAATTTCTAAAATGCTGCCCCAGTATCCTTCAATTGCGATATTTTTTTCGACACTAACTTCACTACGTGAACCTTAACGCCACCAGGCTTGTGCAGAATGGTCAAGTTAGTCACCAGGCCTCCCTTCCTCATCCTTGGCAACAACACCAGACAACGCCAGATTCACATTGTTCGTAACGCCTATTTTCTACCTCGATCCAGTTTTTATGACCCATGTTATTGCCACACAGTAAATCAAACGAATTGCTCACCTTCTTGGCATGTAGACACTGCAGCGTTGGCTGATGGATTAGTTGAAGCCATTATAATCCATACTTCAACATGAGGATAAAATATTGAATTGATAGAAACGTACAGCTATTGACTCCGAGAAGATAGATGACATTCTAATGGTTAGGTTACGTGTGATTAATTGTTGATTAAAGCAGCTTCGGTTGGGCTCTCACGGAGTCGGCAAGGTACAGGTGTGTAGGCCAGCATCTTTGGGAGGCTGACAGCATCTTAGTGAAGCTAAAAGCTTGTTTTGTAGGTAGCTTGTTTGATGGTACATCAAATGATTCGAATCAGAACAACTCACACCAAGACCACCCAGCAGCATGTTTATATTTACTAACAAAACCACTCCCATCTCAACCCCCACCCCCACCCCCGGAAAGCAGTCACATTTGTAGATTTTGCGACACGAAAAAACCATCTACAGTGCATATATACACTGATTTACCGTTCTGACCTGGCGGTATTCCCGTGGGGGGTCAAGGAGGGAAGCTGCTTATTGGTGGACGTGTGGTCCATTAGTACCTAGAAGGAAATATAAGGCAGTAGTTTGTTTTTACGACTAGCCATGTGGCCGGTGATTAAGAGATCACAGTGTCCTGATGATTAATGCATCCATGGCGGGCACATCCACAAGATTGGTGTGGTTTCCTTTGGTATAAACACATGAGAAAAGGGATGGGACTTGTTAATGTTTATTTCAGGTTTGCAAGCCCTATCCACTTCCAAGTCAATGGCTCATATTATGAATAAAGACCAGCAAATGCTTTGCCTTCAGATTTGTACAGCATAGCCTAGTGCATTTGTATTGCAAAATTCAAGTAAAAGCATTTACTAGTCTTTATTCATATGACCCAATTGCCCAGTTATCGAGATCGATAATGAAATAATCTATATTCTTTTGTCATTGAAAAGGTCACCAAAATGGTTGTCAGACGGGTCCTTATAAAAAATAGCTGCAGGTATTTCATTAGGTCCATGGATGTCTTTGATGGTGAAGTGCTGCTGCTGAAGGCGATCTTTCAGGTGGCTGAATGACGTAATAAGCTTAGTTTTATTCCACTCAAAGTGCAAGTTTCATTTGGTCATTTCCATTTTAAGAGGTTTTTAAGTGGGAAAGCTTTGATGATGCCGGGCCTTCGAGCATATCTTATAATGTGATGGCCTGTCGTCGGTTGGACAATGAATAAATTATTTATTTCGTTCCTTCAGCAAGTTGCCCGTAACTCGTCTGATACCAAAGCCATGCATTATCGACCATACTTTCCCCGATGATTTAATGATACCATACCCTGTGGCCATCTCACGTCAGCCTCAAGCCCCCATAACCGACGATCAGGAAGAGCAAGGAGACAAATGTCTGTCAACCAGTTCAGCTCTTTGAAATGACCTTCACGTTCAGCCTGATCCAATGTATTCGTTCTTTATTTTTCTAAGACGAATTCTACACCAAAATGGCACTGCCATCAGATTCTGTCAAATTACATGGAGGAACAATGATCTCCATTCCTTGTTGCATCGAAAGATCAAACTATAATGCTGCTGAAGAGACATTCATGACATTGGGCCATATGAATAAAGACTAGCAAATGCTTTTACTTCAGATTTCTACAGCATTGCTTAGTGCATTTGTATTGCAAAATTCAAGTAAAAGCATTTGCTAGTCTTTATTCATATGACACATTGTCATCATTCTGGTAAAAAACCTGACACCTCCATCGCTGAACGTGTAGGACAAATCATTCATACAAGAAAAAATATGACACTTCATAAAATATGTGTTATGAACTTATGATCAGGAATGGTTGTCAATTCCAGCGATGTTTGGAAGAGTGTATACTGTGTTTTAATCCATCAGGTGTAACCTGATACCAATCTTAGGTTACCTACTAATAATCTTCTCCGGATGACACGCCATCTCAGCATTAATATCATCCGCTCATGATTGCTCCCTTTGATTAGCCAGGGTTTCACCATCAGTGAGGTGAGTGAGGGTATGAATATGAAAGCTGCCGGTCATGTCCGTATCACGGCCAGGTAACAGGACTCTGTAAGCAGGTTTGTGGTAACCGTAGACCCCACTGCTGGGCTCATGAACGATATGATGTTCATTGGTTTTACAGGGCAATCAGAACTGCCGCCTGAAAGTCTTAGCAGTGCACATAAATCATTATCCATATCCTCGTGATTCTCACATCTTTGTCCCGTCGTTTGTCATTCACTCTTATTCCATTTGATTGATTTTCCCAACCATAGGCAATACTCTTACCTTGTTCAACTGTCACACCCCAAATGATGGATTCGCTTCCACCATATTATCTTCCTGTCCTGGAAGACGGCGTGTGATCGGCGTTGTCTGAGGATTTAAACATGGCGGGTTAACCATATCATCAAAGTGCTATCTATCTTTTTTGCCCAGATCATATTCATACGATGGTTTTCCCGTCAGGCGCTGTGAGACGCCGTGTCGGATCACTGTACCAATCGGCAGTAATAAAACTAGTCAAAGTTTCCACTCCAGTCATCAGAGTCCAGCGGAGATCAAGAAGGCTTTGAAGTTGATTGGTGTATGTGAGTCTTCCTCATTTCAAATGGTCCGAGCAAGCCAGGTGCACAGGCGACATAATCATTCTTTCGTTTGATTTCAAACACCTCGATCGCAGTAGTACATGCAGCCGAAGTTTGTGTCCAAGGGTCCGCAGTCGGTCGAGTCTCAACTTGTCTGCAAGGATTCCCTGAATGAGCTGCTCCTTGTTTCCTCCGAGACGATTATGAGGTTCTTATGGCCAATGTTAGGACAAACAGCGTTCCGTGGGCGGCTTCTTACGCTTAAGCTTGCAGAGATGTTCCCTAAAGACTAGTTTTACTCCTTCTCTCCGTTTGCAAGTTTAATGCTATGGAATCAAGTAAAGACAACGTCACCGATAATCGAAAGATTTAAGAAGCTACATCGATCTACAATAGGCTATCAACAAGAGACTGAAGCGTACACCGGTGACGTAGATGGAAACCATGTAAACTGTGTACAACGTGGACTCAACCACGTTTCATTACTGTTTTTCTCCTGTAGTTCATTGTATCTCTACTCAGATTGGTAATGCTGCTTACCATTATCAAACTGTCCTCTTCGAAAGTAAGTGTTGGTTTCAGACTAAAACGTTAGCTTCGTATTACATGTATCATGACTTCATTATTTTACTCTCCAGCTGTCTCGGATAATATGACCTATTTTTTACGTCATGACTTTCTCAGCTCAAGTGGCCGGATTGTCCAGGTCTGTAAACATGTCATGTGATACGGAATACGAGGAAACTTCTCCCAGTCGACAAAATCTGATCCGAACGTTTGTTTGGTTTCACTTTTAATGTGTGGCATTTCGATCAGATTTCTGTGAATCCATTTTGTTACCTGCCGAGAAAGCGAGATGGTTGTGTTTTTCTTTCTCTCACAAAATGACGAGCAAAACTGCACAAAATTGGCAAAAATTCTTCGAATTCAACAGAATACATGTACTTTACAGAAAAGAATGCCCGATCCAAAAAGGGGATATCCTATAAAACGAGGTGGGGGATGGAATTCCTGGCCTAAACAGTATCATTATGTTCTCTTGAGATTATCCACCAGACACCAACTTTGCTTCATCCCGCCCGACCATGTCAGATCCATTACACATTCCCTCGTCACTTTTAGATATGTTGGGGGTATATTTTTTACATCTCATCCGCCAATTAACTTGCCAATACATGGAGAGATATCTCATGTGGCTTTTGCAATTGAAGACAAATTACTCTCTCAGAAAGCTATTCAATGCATATTGGGAAATACTCCGACCTGCTAGTGGCAACAGAAAACAGCCATTCATGAGAAAAATGTGGAGTGCTGTGTTAAGAATGTTGGTTTCAATTCACTCTCGAAATGATATCTGACGAGGTGAAATATCTTACTTGTAAATGTCATGGAAGATATGCCGGAGGAGAATCCTGACTTTTAAAGTACACAACCGAAGCTTTTTACAATGGTGTATCATGTGACCATCCAATATGCTTATCACTGCCCTGGCGGCGGAATCGGGAACCAATACGAGTAAGACTGGTGTCCTGCCCAACCCACACGTCGCCAGTGGTAGCAACAAGGCTGGACTGATTCTCTGTCGAGGCCTCAGCTGCCACAAGTCCAGCTGAGAGCCAAAAAATGGCCGCCATCCTTTTTATCACTTGAGAAGTTCGACGCGCGATGATACTCTTACTAACCCTTCATCAAGTAAGGTACCCTACTTATGTGTGGCAACGGCCTGATAGCTTAGATCATTCAAATAGATTCGAAGAGTCCTGTCGAGCAGGATGATAGGTGCACACTCCCTCGCGATCATGAACCTCGCCACCATGAATTAGCGCTGTGTGTGGACTATACGGTGTACATCGATCGTGTGTATAAACTGTGAAAGCCATGCATTGCTATGACCATTCTAAAACAAAGTCCAACATTGACTGTTACCCAAAGTAGTGTCCCTGCTACAGTCACTTGAGAAGCGTGCCGTCTCTCTGATGTCATTTACCATTTTGTAGCTGAGACGCTGTCACAACCGATCTATACATTGCTACGTTAACTGGAAGATGAAAGACAATGCTTTTACCGAAGTTCTTTCTCCATAACTGAAATACCATGCCACGAAGGTGATGGTTTAGTTCAGAGAGAAACTCAAACAGACAAACACGAGGTTAATGTCCATAAATGTCACAGACAGGAAAAAAATGGAATTCATCCAGGTAATGCTCGACATTTTGACAATGCAAGCCAGCAAAACTAAATGTATTAAAGATCGGGAAGAAGGTTCCTGGTTTTTTAAAGCCGCTTTGATATTGAAGATTGCTCTGACGAAAAGGGATGAAGACGATGAAATGCCATGGACGGTGATTATAAAAAAAACAATAAAAAGTTCGTCGTCTGTGTGTCTAATGTTGGATACGGACTTTTGCCATTGTTATTTTTATGTTGAGATGAATTCAGTAATGCGCTCGACTAGTGGTTCCTGTATTGGACGGCACAGTTTTATGGCACCATTTACATCTCCTATAGAACGTATCTGAAGGGATTATTTCGGCGTGACTTGTAACTTTTGTCAGAAAGAAAAAAAGTCAGGCGAGAAAGACAATCCAAATAAATTGGCTAGCTGATAATAAGAATGCAATCATTGGACTGGTCTTTTAGAAGATGCTTGACTCGTACCACACGCTCACCCTTAGCATCAATTGCTGGCTATTTACCGGTTGACTTGCATACTAACTGTGCCGTACGTAATCATGTCTTATGTGTCAAAGCAGCCGGTAACTGCAATGCCACTCTCCACAGATGAAGTGGTTCTTATACTGAATCATAGTCGCAGATATTGTGATTGGCCGTAGCTCTCCACGTCTGTTGTGTCAAGTATAACCAGGGATGGTTTACCTTACAAATGAGAATGGTCAGTCAAGCACTGTAACCGAACTGCCGTATACAGAGGTTCTTCACGTGACGTCACATTTCCATGACGACACGATGCCGCCATATTGGCCGTCAAAATGTCAAGCGACGTCACGGCATGAACACAGCGTCAACACAAAGTTCCTGACGTCAAAATGTCATGACGTGACAGTTTGACGTCATCGCCGGCCATTTGACGGCCAACATCAAACTGTACACAGTGCCGAATTTCTACGCAATATTGACACTGTCATCGATCGGCATCCGCCATTTTGATTTTTGCGGCCGCGGATGGATATGTGATCAAGCCTCGCATCCCAACCATGATACTCCGCGCCCCAGAACTTTGCGCGTAAACAACACTATATTCATGCCTAAGCCTCTCCTTGCAATCTATGTGTCACAATTTCGAAATAAATACAATAAATATACATTTCCCTGAACTTTATGAAGTGGAATAAGTGTATAACGTCTGGGAGATGTTTGGTCACGTGGGTAAACAAAATGCACGCGGTCATGGACTACTTTGGTCTCAGAATAACTGAAAAACCTCGAGATATTTTGCCACAAAATGATTATGCTTTACAAATATTTTTATCATGTTTTGCATCTAAACTTCATTTTGTCCTAGGCAGGCCTATAATAATATAATTTATGTCTTCCTGTGGACGTATAACCGTGCACTATCTACCGCGCATGACGACGCTTGTTTATTGAGTGAACGGTCGACCGCTTTACAATGGTAAGGAATCCTTACACATATTATTGCGCTGCACTTCTTTTCAACATGGCGGTGGCTGATCGATACTAGAGGGTGTTATTTGTAACGCCCTCTAGTGTCAAGAATGGGCCAACATGGCCGATTCTTTGCAGTCACGTGACCGATTTGACGTCAGTGAAGAACCTCTATACCTGTTATAATCGTGGCTAGCCTTTAGATAACAACCTCTCTTCCCTCCACACTTCTCTGGGTCTCCTAGGCTGACAGTCTATATTGTTATTCATTATTCTTCATTGGTAGCTGTAAATTCTTTCTCGATGTCTTTCTGCCTATGCTCAGCAGCCGTATGATGTCAAACCGATATGTTGTTGCTATGTTTTTCTGCTGCAAAAAGAAAACGTTAGCAGTGTATCTCGTCCACCTGGGGTCAATAACTAGATACATCATAGATTTTTGATGCTGTAAATGTTTTCCTGGGACTTGCCATGGGTATGCCAAGTGTCATTTTTCAACTCACGCCACATGGAGTTGTCCCCTGGCCTTATTGAAAGAACGTGTCATACCAGTACTGCTAACACTGGTGGCATTCAGAAAGATGTGCTAGTCACATATTTCTAACACACCACAGCGAAGTAATGGATTAAAATACTTCTCTGAGCTGTTTTTCCGAAGCTAAAGCTGTGGTAACTTCGAGAGAATATCTAGGGAACATCAATAAACATATGAATCTCCCCCGTGGTCAGAATGGAAACTGGATACACCATTAGCAACTGTGAAAGGAATTTCAATATGATATGATTGTGTCATTTAAGTCCCACTGTGACTCGGCTCTTGATTTCTCGTATGTTAGTTGAAGATGTATTTCCCCTCGAGGATTGAGATTTTCGTTTATTACATTCTTTGTTAGAATGTAAGGGTTCTTCTGCCAGTGTTTGTCTCTAATTGGAAGAAGATGAAGGCCAGAGCTGTCATGACCATGACAGATGATGATGGTGGGACAGTTTCTGGACGATCATGTGATCCACTGCCGCATAAGCGGGCGCATAAGTGCATTTTGGTTCACCAGTATGGAGCAGTTTTCCTAGAATTGCAGTACTTTGTCTCGAACGACAAGTTCTTTTAGTGTCCAGATCTGCCATGGGAAATTATCAAATACATATGCATTTATAGAACGAGGCACTGGTGGCTCATTCTTTGTGGTACAAACTTATCATCAGACCTCTTGATACCATGACTCCAGACATACTTAGAGATGAAATATGACGACGCACCGTGTATCTGCAACTTGTCTTCACAGCGGTTTAGTTAGACAACAAACAAAACGGAAGTGTTACCGTTTTGTCCTCTGAACCGAAACGACATTAAAGAATAAATCAGAAACATGTCACCGTGGGGATTTCCTGGTAATCCATCGTCTGTCACGCATAACGAGCTTCTTCCACTTTCTTCTGCATCAAGCTCTCTGCTGTCGCTGTTGTAATTTTCTGGTGAGAACAGCAGAAACTGGCAGTAAGTTTGTTTTAAGAAGTGAAGTTCCGGTATGCAAAGATGGTTTCCTGGTGGCAAGAGCCAACTTGGGATTTTCTATTACCGGTAGCCTATTGTTGTTCATCGTTTCCACGACACAACATCGTTCTGTTGGGTTGCGCAACCCAACATCGTTCTGTTGGGTTGCGTCATAGGACGACCTCAGCAGTGCATTTTGCCTCCGGCTTTGCGTCATAGGACGACGTCAACAATGCACTTTGCCACCGGCTTTGCGTCATGATGTCGATGTCAGCAATGGCGGACATTGTTGAAGTTACGTCATGGAACCATGAACGGTAATCTGAAGGTTATCTCTCATTCCTTACATTGACCTCTCTCACTGGCCTCCCTTGTCGTATGGTTGCTGAAGCCAGTGTTGGAAAGTGGATGAGAAACCGGTTTCCACATCTGTGTCTACCAAGAATTTCACATCCTTTCAGCTCAATTTCTTTATCTTCCTCCTCAAACTCAACCAGTCTAAAATCTTTGACTGCTTTTCAAGTTGTGGTATTTAAATTCACGATTAATGGCGGTTTCTAATTTCACACCATAATCTGATTTAGTTTTTTAGAGTTTGGTAAAGACCAGATGTTTGTGCAGCTACCCAAGGTTTATTGGGTTTGTGGGGAAGGTGCATTATGCGCCCCGACTTGGGATGGAGTTGGTGAATAAAGGCTTCTTTTAATTTGTTGTGCTTAACTGGAATGCTAAGATAAACTCTGGCACTTCTTCTTAGTATCTCATCCGAGGTCTCTGAATTATGATCAACATGATATTTAATTGTACATAAACTGGACTCGACAAATTCCTATAATGCATCCAAAAACAGGTTGCATTAAATTCACAGCAAACCATCCATTAAGATGATTCGAGCCAAAACAAATGAAATGAGATTGAAGCCCATATTTTAGAATGCTCCTCAACGTAAAGGAGGTACTCAAGGCTATTGTTCTTCTGTTGAGAACAATAGCCTTGAGGAACTCCTTTTTGTTGAGGAGCATTCTAAAATACGGGCATCTTTGATTCGAGACGAGACAAAAAAGTCATGACGTCAGTGCCTCGTTCCCTGGGAGTTGTTTTTTGTTTGTTTCATCGCATGGAATCTTGCCAAGGATCATTTATGAAGCCAAAAAAGAACACTGGCTGCATGTTGTACAATACTGAGGAGATTCTAAAAAGTATCGGTCGTGGCATTAAGGGGTTTTGCGATGTATGTTCTCATAAAAAGAGACATACTGAAGCAAGATCTGAAATGATAAACCTTCGATGAAGATAGAACATTTGCGTGATCTTATTGTCTCCGATCTTTGCTGCATCTTTTGTTGAAGAGCACATTTCAATATTACCCACGACTGGCATTGGTTTTCGTCACCTCCTTACCGAACTAAAAGCATGGAAGTATTACCTTCCATGCTAAAAGCTAATTCTTTGTTCTAGTTCTGTTGTTCACAGACAACGGAATACGAGGGGAGATACGTAGCTGAATGTCCCCCACAAGACTTGTGTTCGTCATTGTTGTTACATGAATGCCACACCCCACACGCTCAGTTCAAACTTGATTTCTGCGTCTGTCAGTGCGAGTAGTATGCAGCACTTTCTGACAGTAAAAGTTGATGGGTGTCATCTTGTACACGAGACAATAAAGTGAGGTTGTCGCGATGCTAATGACAGTGCCTGGCATCCTCTGGTTGATGGGCTTCTGTTTGGAGCCAGACTCTTTCAGTCATCAAAATAATCTACTCTCCATTCCACTTTCGAGTGGCGCGAGGTTTATGAACGATAGCTCCGCAACGGCTGGGTCAAATTGGACGAAACATACGCCAATCGATTTATCTTTCTTGCCACTACAGTCATCAACGCTGTCATTTCCCAAAAAAAAACGTGACAGAAAAACGTTTTTTCACGAATCACAGTTCGTGTTTACGGCCGAAATGGCGGCCATTTTGAAATGACGCAATGCATCGCGCAGGTGTAAACTGCACTGAACACCATGGCGAAATGAAATGGGTTTTGAGAAAGGGATCCGTTATGTCGGCCTTCCGCGAAAAATGAAGATAGCAGAAAGATACCGACAAGAAAGACAAGTCAATTGATGTATGGTACATGTATGTGAATTTAGACCCAGCCGTTGCGGAAATATCGGCAGAAAACCTCGCGCCACTCGGATCACTGGGGACGAGCCGCAGAGGCAACGAAGTCCATTTGTTGAAAATAAGTTACCACCTGAGGATCAGATTGAATTCATCTTGGGATAATTCATGCTGAAACAATGACCATCCCAGAATAACCTGCAATGATTCGATTGAGTGACCCTTCCAAACCTTCTTTCCCTCCAATCCCCCAAACAAGATAATCCGTTTCTATCGATTGATCTTCTATTTGTCAACGATCTGAGATCAATACTTCGTTCACTGGTGCATTCTTCAGGTGATTGTGTGAGTGCAGATTGAGAGTCAATCCTCTCTACTGTTCTCGTGGTAATGTCGATATGGGACTTGAATTTTTATGTGTAGCACATTGCTCAATGCCTTTGGTTATATTGCTCCTTACTTCCATCCTATTCTTCCAACAGAGGGACACAATTTCCTGGCCCTGAGAAGGAGAATACAGCCCGGCTGTGTGCGATTCCCAACCGAGCGCTTCCGGCTAAACACACGGGCGTTTGCCATCTCGGTATACGTTCACTGATATCATTTTGAGGGTCAGTACAACTCCTGTAACAGTGTGCTGAACATTGCCTTCTAAAAAATGAAGGTAGACATCATCGAATTTCTCCAAGCAATCTTTGTTATTTTTGCCAGAGCCTTCCCAGCATGATGATGATAGGCAAGCTATGAGTTCCCAGTTGAGAGAGGTTGGAGATAAAACCAGATAATCTTAACGTAAGAATAGATTTTTGTACGACATTCAGAGACAGCTCGAAGCTATCACTGTGACAATACAGGATCACTTCAAATAAATCTCTGCATCTGCAACTTGATGCAGCGTCTGATGTAGCACCTTGGAGATTTTTGATTCTTTGACATTAATGGTAAACATCCAACAGCCTCAGCAATCCTGGGATGGTATTATGTGTTTTTCACGGCTGTTCCGATGTGGTTTAGCTGTACGGGAAGTGTTCGTCATGGTGTATTCCATTCTGACACAATTAAGAAGGCAGACTCTTCTAAAAAGCACCAGTTCCATTCTTCCACTCCAAGCTCTTATATGGCGATCGACTGTCAGAGATAATTGATAATATCTTGTTCATAAAAGTCTGTTGCAACATCAAAAAGTTCTTTCCTCAGCATATTGTCCATTGAGCTGTCAGAACTTTGTCTCATCGTTTCAAAGATGCTTACACAAAAACCGACCAAGCAGGATTGTTCCACTTGGATTATTCTCTGCTGCGAAAGGAGCTTGGGCCAAATTGCCATGGGTAATTTACAAGAAATGGTAATGGATCATCAGAAGCAGATCCAATATGAACCGAGCTGTCTCACCAATCGGTTCTTGATTACTGGAAAAAGATGCTCTACTCGGAGAAGTTATCATGTGTGTAATCAAATGATAGGGGACCATAAACAATCGTACACCGTATTCCTTGGAGGCAGCATATTGGTTCAGCATGTTCTCGACAATCATGAAAGAACTTGCGACATTGGTCATGAAGGTCCTGAACAACAGCCGTTTGTTTGTGATGCAGCCACAGACAAAATGTTTGCCACAGGGAACGAGTTTAGAATTTCCAACCAGTGCTAAATGGTCCTCGAGTGGTGGATTAAACGGATTAAAACTCAGCCCCAGTGGAAAGTTGAGTAGGCTACTGCGTAGCCAGCCGATGCTGGAATTGGCCAAAAACTTGCACATAACCAAGTTTCAGCCTGTTACTTCACGAGTCGGTCATGTGCACGACATTCTACGGGACCTCTCCCGAAATTACCCGAAGTAAACTTCGGATCTCCCCGGAAGGCATTCGGGCTACTTCGCTGATTTCCGGAACCTTCCGCCACACGTCAGGATTCAGACAAGTATGGCGGCCGAGACCTGAGGGACCACTCTATCAAGACCGACCAGATTCACTTGTAGCCAGTGATTTTCTTTCATCTTGATGTTTAAACGTGGGTGAAGCGCTGTCCTTTTTTATTAGATCTTCCATACGAGACCATTCTTTGTGGAGATTGATTGAATGACTGTTGGCCTTTGCGAGAAGAAAAGGAAACACGATCGTTCGGTTTTTACCAATGGCCTATCAAAAGACGGACGTCCAATGGGGGAGGGCAGACTTGTATTCTATTACTCTTTACCGAGGATCTATTCCACGTCAAAAATAGCAATTCATGATCAGTCCCACACTTCCCATGTATAGCCTACATGTATTTGGCAGTCGGTAAGCTTTTGCTGATAAAAAATGATTTATTTGTCTTGCCATTCCGCTGATGGTTTTGGTATGTGCAATCAATCAATGATCTTGATCACATTATAGCTGACGTAACCAAGAGAACGCTCGATGCCTTGGTTCCTGTCCTCGTTACTCACCTTTGATTGGAACACAAAAACATCCTACCAATCTCAATCTGATATTTAGCTATAATAATAAATCTGCGAATGGCAGCAGGTTTTTTTTAGTTGCTTCAAGACAATGTGGCGAAAATCGTATGATTTCTTAGTCTCGAGTGATATATGCTGCAGCCCAGAAGTTAAATGGTGAATGTCGTTGTTTCTTTGTCAACCAGCCTCTCTCTCTACAAACACTTGGCAAGATTCCACTCTTGTTGAAGGCCGTAACTATGCATGTGGTCTCCCATGAGGTTATTCCCTTCTGTCCCCTGTTTCACAGTTTGTACGTCCAGTGATTGTGAGTTGTTTATGAGCATTAGGTGAAATGTGGTTTCCCCTCTGTAATGGCACATTAGGACTGATGTATATGTTGATAGACAACCAACTCATTTATTTGAGTAATTGGTCTGCCAATATCCGATACAATTGCTATCTAGTTTCCCGTCTCCATTGAGGGCTGTGAATACCGCTGCGATTTGATTTTCTAAACGAGTTAAGTCGTAACAGTATCAATGATGACAGTTAACATGTCTACCCCAGACCGAGGACCGTGACTATGGTGACTTCATCTCCCTCAGGTAGATTCTTCTGCCATCCTCAGCATTTGAGGAGAAACCTATATTCAGTTATTTTCAAAGGAGAGTGGTTCTCAGTATCATTCATAGCCTATCTTTGAAGGCGCTGCTCAAAGCGAGAGCTTTCTCTGTTAGAGTTGGCTCTCAATGGGCAATTCACCAGGGCCTGTTATTCATAAAACCTTGCTAGGCTTTGTTATTTGCTAAAGTGCCCATATTATATAGGCCAATGTACACAACTAGCAACCAACTAAACTAGCAAGGTTATATGAATACAGGCCCACGTTTCCTTACGGCTTAATACGCTAACACAATAAAACCATGGACTGCCTTGATTTTTCTATGGATGTGTTACCATAGAGAGCCAGCTCACGTGATGTGTTACCATAGCGAGCCAGCTCACGTGAGAAAACTCTCACAGGTGGAGCAGCATCTTGAGCATCAAATCAGACATGGACCCATTTCAGGAATGAAAACGTTTGGAAGTAACTTCATGATTGAACCAGTGTTTGCTAAATTAAATTCTCTCCTCGCTAGTTTCAGATCAGGTTCTCGGGAGTTTAATCATATCATGTGTCCTTGATCAGGTCTATTGTCGGATCACGAAGGGCAAACGGATTCCTTCAATTGAAAGTGATTTGGGCGGATATTGGTTCGTTACCGATGTCACTTGATCCAATTCCCAACAATGCAGAGTCAAATGGGAATGAAGCATTCTAATGTCTTCATTGATTTGGGGGGGGGGTAGGGGTTGGGGGGGGGGGAGTAAATCTACCGGCGTTTATCAGGTTACACACACAAGACACTTCGGTGCTGTCCACATTTCATTGATGGATATTTTGCCGCTGATATCTTGTGGATGTGGTGGGTGAAAAGGCATGAAAGGCGAGGAATATTAAGTTGAAGCTGCTTCCCGATAACCTTGGACAACACAAGCTGTAAACTTGTCACAATAGCCAAGTCACAAAAAAACACCCACAAGCTGAACAGGACGGCTTGACATTTACTGGAATGTGATGGGTACATCAGAAGACAAAAATCAAGGTCAAATTACCCTGGGGGATGTGACAGACAGGTTAATCACTCTGAGAAACCATTAATACGGCGTGGGTTTCATGCCTTAAGACATGCTACAATCCTAGTAGGCGAACATGGTAGCTGGTTGCAGGTGTTCATGTTCTAGACGACAATCTAGGCACTGTGAGGTGAAGGTTTAGAAAAAGTGCCATCAGTAAACGCTATTTGAAGGGCATCCTGTCTTTTCTACCATTACCCCTTGGCCTTTTTTTGGATTACCCCTTGGCCGATACCAACATGTACTCATTTTCGAGCCAGACCTTTGTGGAAGATGATGAAGTGAAGGAAAGTCTGAGTACTTCCTCGAGCCAAACCTTTCTCCTTTGCTCCACCAATCGACGAAGAAAGATTCTAAATCACCATTCTTTCCACCCCTGACATGTTTATTTGGCTCCAGATCATTGCGGCCTCTGAATTATTCATTTGAAGCCATCCTTCATTCATTTATCATTCTTTAATGGACGAGTGAAAACACGAGCTCAATCAGCGGATAGTCAGTGCCATCAGTTTACGGCCACTCGGGGAGTTATAGTCCACAAACTGTCGGACTTGTCACACAAAGAGAGGGAAAAACCTCTGAAATATACCTTGCTCATAAAGAAAATGATGATTTTTAAATTATAAGACAGTTTTTCAATGCAAGCAATTTTTCTTGAATTAAATTAATCGTTTTCACCATTACCACAGCGGTGAGAAGTTTTACCACCACATTCGTAATTCGGGAGAAAAAATTAATTTAATTAAAAAATAATTGCGTGTGTTGAAAAAACTATCTTATAATTAAAAACATCATCATGTCCTTTATGGGCTACGATAGAAAGAAGCGTCGCGAGGGGTTTTGCTGTCACTAACCTCTGTTATCTGTCTGTAAAAGTATCTTTTTTCAGTTAGATCTGTCACATTATTCATGTTTTAGGAGCTCATAAGTTATCAAAGCGTACAATGCTCTTGAATAGAAGTGCCAGTGTAAATCAATAGGAGCGGTCAGTCAGTTGATCAATAGGTGTCGCTTCAGCCTACTCAGTGCACAAAGAACCCATTTATGGTCAATTGAGCACCAATCAGGAGAATTTTATATTGTATTGGTCCGCTAGAACTTTGCTGCCCTCTTTTGGCGATAAGCGCGGCTGACTGCAGTTCAATTCGTAATGAAACCAAGACTGTGCAATGTTGATCAGAGGACACTGAGTGATTGGACCGTGTTAGAAATTTTTCACCGACAGCCGGCATGTAATAAGCTGCCATTCTTGATCACTTCGTCGCCACTGCCTTCGTTGATAGGTAAGGGATGGTGTTACATCACTGTGACTGTGGCAGTCTCCCTGGGGCCATTTATTAAACCTGTCTTGCTGACTTGACTGAGCCTGACAACCAGGGTCAATTTTCTCCCAGCATGCCTATCGTTAGGTCTGCCTTTCTTACCACCCAATGGGCGCTGATGAAGAGCACGTCTCTAAGGAGTTTGATTGGGTGACAAGCCTCTATCAGGATATAGAGGAGAGAATAAGGCCATCGTTATCCAGCTCACATTCAACAATACATTTCATTATCAGAAATCATCTGGTTTCTTCATCTGAATCACAAGAAGGATATGAAGGGAATATCAGACCATGTGACCTTTTGGCTGACCGCTGAGGACATCTTCAACACATGTTTCTTATTAACAAGAGGCTGTAAGGACGAATAGATACACGATAGAGATGCTCCTACATGTGTGACGACAATTGCATCTCAAAAACAGCATCTTGTGATGGTCTAACAGCTCCTTGGTAATCCCTGCTGATATCCTTGTGTTACCTTTACAGACAGATGATCATATACATGTATACAATAGAATAAAAGACTCGCATCCTCGATATCAGGCGTTTGTAAGGTGATAAGCTGGTGTGGGTGGTTTGTGACCATCTTATCAATTCTTACGCTTAAATTCTCCATCGATATCACCAGGAATAGTTCACTAGATCTCGGTATGCTCGTCAGGAAGTGAATATCAGCCATCAATTCCGTCACTTTGTAATGTAGCCTCATAAAAAATAATGACTACAATGATGGATAATATAGAATAAGCAGTATCTGATAAGTGGCTTGTTGTTCATCGATGCGGTGTTTTCTAGGGAAACTGTGGCGTCTGATTATTGACCAGGAAGTTGTAGATCCTATCTTAGCCAGACTGGGGAGAAAGGGTCGAGGAAATGAGGCCACATATTGCTTCCTTTTCTGTCACTGGGATACATTAGCCAAGTTAATGTTCCTCCGGCGATCTGCTTATTTCTCTCAATTCGTGTTGATGGCGCCAAATTTAAGCGTTGAGGCTGGCCATATTTTAATGGCTGTTGTGAATTGATCACAGCGAGTATATCACTCGGGAGGATAAAACTCGGGATATAACTCTGGAGCCAGTTTTATTAGTTACTAATGTCATCGCTTAACAGTAATTCGCATTCTTATCAAAAAAGCTTTACCAAAAATTGAAACAAGATCAAGGTGACTGATAAGTAAAACTCGCTGCATATTTCTTGTCCTCGTGAATATAGATCATCGGCATAATATCGGATACTAAATAAGTTTTGCTTCCGAATCCACATTGTCTCCCGCTGCCTGGGTTGAGATGATTGCATTTCCTGAGGATGATCTCACCCATGATACATCCCCTGGTCACTGGCCCCTTCTGTATGGTATATGATGTACATTACGTGCGTACTGTACATTCGATTTGTTTTCAGAGGCAACACAACAAAATTGAAAGAAACCCAAGTGATGAGTGAACTAAGTCTTTTACATGTAGCTGTCAAATCACGTGATGATTATGAATTACCCATTAGAAGAGGAAATTAATGAGATAAATACACTTTTTTGCCGGCTTCGTCCCATTCGATAATTAGCTGCCTCGTCTAATTTTAAATTAGATTCCTTAATTTCCTGTGTTGGGAAGAGTGTTATTAGAGCTTTATTGGGGTAAAAATGGTGATTTATTGGCTTAGAGTTGTCTTGGCTGCTATTTTCAATGTCACAGTATTTCAGTAATCGGTGATGGGTCGGCCATCTCGGCGTGATGTGTGTTAAACAGTTTTTTAAATGTTTTTGTTGACAAAGGTGGTGTCGTGTCGTATAAACGTCTTACAGTCACTAAGGGACTGTAGCAAAAGTATTTTGAAGCCAAAAAAGACTAAATTTTTCGTTTGGGGGGGAGGGGGTCCAAAGGCCATTTCGTCTTGATCATAAAAAGTGGCTTCACCCATAAAATGTTCTGCAATGGATGAAAACGATCTTCCGACATTCAAACTTCCTCATTATCAAATATCAGAGTCAGATTTTATTCTTTTCACAATAGCTGGTATAAAATTCAGGGCTCATGCAGATACATCTAGATAGGTCTTCTTTGAGGGGAGGAAAGTGGCATTTCATTCTATAATTACATCACTTAACTTGCAATAATCATGACTATGGTACCAAAGGTAGCCCTCTCTACATGATCCCAAGAATTATCTTGGACATATTTACTTGCTGACCAGGTTGAAGCCAAAGTTGACCAAATTTAGTCTCTCGGGGGGAGGGAGGGGGTCAGCAGAGAGACTAAATCATTTAGTCTTTTTTGGCTTCACATACTTTTGCTACAGTCCCTGCAGGCGTTGTTTCATGACTGGATGACGCCTTCAATTCATAATCTTTAGTGAAAAGTCACGGGCAGATAGAGAGATTATCTTTAACGAGTCAATGCGATATGCCGTGTTTGCCGGGGAAATATCTGTAAAGCAATCCTTTGGTAAAACAGGAAGAAAGCTTGTTCACTTTAAATCCAATTAGACATTCTCAAATATCTTTTTTGATGTCGTTTAAAATGTCATGTTTGCCTTGTGTTCTATGCGAAATCTACCAGCAGATGTTGTCAGAGATAGCGATAGCCGTCAGATTGCCGTCTGTAAAGCCTGCCGCACACTGGAGCTATCTGCTGAGCAAATATCTGCGCGTATTTTCGGTGAGTTTTCTGCCTCGCGAAAAAAATACGCCTACACGCGAGCTCTCTGCTGAGCAAACGGTCTCGAATGACTTTTTGCTTAGCACATAGCTCCAGTGTGTGGCGGGCTTAACGTTGAGGTTCTGGCTTCCATTCCGGGATTCATTCTAATGCGACAATGCCACTTTCCTTGACTTGACGATCTGTAGATAACTGACTCGACTGCGCGACGGAGAGGAAACCAAGGTGTATTTGGAAAGTTGTCTTAGTCATGGCCTCTCTCCTGTTACCAATACAGTTTCTCCATCGGCGACAGTCTAAAGCAGAAGTCAGAGAAGAGAAACCTTGAACATGATTCCTTGAGGAACATCAATTATTAACTCGACAGTATACACCTGTGATGGTAGCTTGCTCGGTGGCGAGGTTAATGGTCGTTGAATGTGTCCTTGGGGTGAAGGTGGAGTTTAATTTTTCGTCAGGGCCAGATGCGGAGGGACTGGTGTTCCGAGCTCAAACTTGTCATGGTCCACAAATCCGTTTTTAATCTTCTTTATCTTAGCCAGCTATCAATGTCACGCTGAAGGAATGAAGAAGTCGCCACCATTTTATCACTACAGCGGAAAAACTTGCAGAACTACTACAACTAGGAGGCGCTGGAGCGGTTGTATCTTTTCACGACGTCTCGTCCGTGTTGCACTGCGCCGACCTGTGGGGGTAAAAAGTTATGCGGGTTCCTCATTAACGTTATATAAATGACATCGACTTTCCATGCAAGACTATTGTTTATGTTACTTTACATAAAACAACGATTTCTAACAAGAGGAGTTGATCCCATGCGGTCGCCAGATACACATACACAAATCAATAATCCAATGATATTACGTGTAGTGGTGCAGTCGATCAAAATGGGATGACGACAGTTTTTACTCACGAGGGCGGACTTTTTCTTTACATTCCATTACCACATTTATTTACATTCCTTGTATTTATGTTCACAGTCATAGTTTGTTGACAGTCATCGATTGTAAGGCTGTCCCGAGGGTGGGGTGGGATGGGGTGGAAATAATGATAGAGATTTTGTGGGCCTGAAATCGGATTAAAGTCCCCATGAAAGAGCAAACGACCTTCAAATCTGGCTGCAGGAATATCAGGTTTCAACTGTATCAGATGTTACTAATGGCTTGGGGCCTGTTTCACAAAGTGACTTCAAGCTAATGGTACCATTAAATTCAATGCATTTTCTATTTGGTTGAAGGTACCATTAGCTTAAAGTCACTTTATGAAACAGGCCGCAGGAATTGGTGTGGGTATTCCTTTGAGAATAATTGAAGAATGTAGAATCTGAATGTTTCACCAATGTCATGATTGTATGCTAATTCCACTTTCTTTATCAGTCCACAGTTGCACCATATCAAAAGGAATGATGTATGATGGTGATAAATGGTTTAGAAAAGGTCGTTTTCACTTGCAGGAAATTAAACAGTTGATCCAAAAAAAAGATCGCATTCACGTCGGCATTAATTGAAACAGATGAGAGTGTCACGACTTTATCCCCGATTGTACCATAACATGTCCGTTTGTTTACACATTCTCATACAAATCAGAGATAGTATCATCCCATGAGATTGAGCGCCATTTATCGATGGTTATGTGCAGCAGAAAGTTTTCGTTGAAGTTTTCTACAGTTTTGAAGTTAGAATTCCCTCATCGTCCTCCGATTGTGTGGAAGTACATCACACAAACACAGAAGATTTCTTTCCACTCACATTTGTGTCCTCTCTGACTTCCAGCAGAATTCTTGTTTTAGCTATTACCATATATTCTTCATTTTGGGGTATTCCGAATTTATCTAGCAGTGACCTGTTTAGACCAGCCCCTGCCATAGTACAGCTCACCGAATACATATAGTTTCAAGGGGAGGGCACCAGGCTCATCGTAAGGGATTGTCTCACCAGTGGTTCGTTCCGCTCGTTCTACGGTTGGTTGCAACTGGAGGGAGCCGAACCGATGTTTTACCTCAAGCATTTCTGAGTATCGTGGTTACAGAGGAAAACGTGGTAGGAACCCTATAGCTCAACTGGAAAATGCTAGGTCTACATGGAAAAACAACCCGAATGAATGTTCCGGTACCTCTGGCCTGATGGTAACTAAGGAATTACAGTGTCGACACGACAGGTGCGAGCAATGTATTGGGTCGACACGAAAGGGTACTTCGCATCGCTTGCAACGTCAGATCCTTTCTCATATAACCATCTTATCTTGGGAGACCCTTCTCTAACTGATCATTTGGAAGGGGACATTGAAGCTGTGGTTCGCCCACCTGGCCATCTTGCCACAGATAATGGGCTTACCTATGAAAGGTACCGGAATCGCCTCACCACATCATGTTATACTGATAATGACGTATCCACTGATTCTCCTAATGCACATCCTTGAACACGATAGCTATCATTACATGTATGGTGAATGTTCAATCAACCAACGAGCTAATAATCACCAGTTGACACGTTTGAGTGTCTGCTCGGTGAAGGATCTCATGCCGGCGGAGACGGGGACTTTTGTCACGAAAGAAAGGGCGAGCAATGATCTTTTCACCAACGCATCTTTCTCTTCACACCTCCTGAAATATCGGATCCCTGACCTGACCAGGTACACCTACTCACACCTTCTTGAGTGTTTAAATCAAATCCACCTACTTGAGGCCCTGGAAGTGATTCCCATATTTGAGATTGGAAGCCGTGCTGTGACACCAGTACACACACTTTGATCGTGACTTCAAAGAGAACTTGAAACTGTGATTGGCTATCACTGAAACGCCATCAGTTTACTTTTCAAAACTCTTGTCTTTGAACAACTTAATATATAGTTAATCCCTTTAGGGTGGCAGTCAGTTTCAAACTGATCCCTAAGCAGGTATAGAAAGAGTGTTGTGATACCCACGTTCTTTTTGACACGTTGTTGCCAGTCTGTCATCGGTCATGTCGGTCTCTGTCGAAAGGATCAACCATGCTGGCTTTTCTCAGGTTCAAGCCCCTTTAAATCCGGGGCTTTAAATATCTCGTACAGAGTCTCATATTTCTAATAATCTCACAACAAAATCAATTATTTCTACCGATCTTGACGATAAAAACAACTGTTTTCCAGTTGAAAAGATTGTATAATAGAAATGACAAGAAAGATTGGATCATTCTTCAGTCGATTTCGGTATTTCCGCCATAATGGCCCTCCCGATTTGACAATCACAAATCAGTCATCCAGCACATGTCGTTTTGGTTTCACAATTTTGTCGCAATCATCCAAAAAATAAAGAATCCAATTTGAGCCAGAGTTGCTGAGTTCGACTGCATTCTTTAGTCTCCATCTGAACGACGTCTCCACTGACTCAGTGTGAATATAGCCTACTTATTCATCGTTTAGACGGCCCCCGCCATCTTGGTCTATACGAAGATTTTGTGCGCACGCACTCATCTGGTGGGCAAATCAACGCTTATGATTGGGCGGGCCAAGATGGCGGGGGGGGGGGGCGTCGAAACGATGAATAGCGGAGCGTCTCGAGGAAGGGTGAAGGTCACGGATTCGAGTGTTTTTCATTTTTTGTTTATTTTTTTTTCTTCTATATTTTATTTGTTCTATCGTTTGATGAGAAAATCAACTATCTCTCCCTTCTTAGGGGAATACCAGGGCAAGCGTTCGATAAAACCCTCACACTATTATCATCAATATTCATGCAGTGGGTCGCTAAATATGAAACATGCTCTCTTTTTTCGTGGAAGCAATTTTCGATGAGAGCAATACTACCCAAATCAACAACTCCCGCCAGTTTGATATACCCGCGAGAAAGCCATTCATAGCGAGACTTAACTTGCACCGTCACCTTATTGAGCTGACGAGAGCACTCTGGATACCTCTCAATACTGATAGAGTAAACACTTACCAGCTTCACTGGCTCATTTCCAACCAAATAAGAAAAAAGCAAGTGTCAGATGTTTCTGATTTTCTCGTCATAAAATGGCATGCGTTAGATGAGTGGGCGTCTCCCATTGTTCTCTTACTGGTTTCATGATTGTTTATGCACCCATTACAGACTCAGATTGAATGAAGGATTATTTGAAGTTTGGATTTCTCTTTGACATCCACCCCCTACATCAACCGGTTCTGTAGCTCCAATATTGTCTGACATTTATTGAAATCTAGGGAAGTAGGGTTCCCAGTCATTTTTGCTGATCTATTTGCCACATGTCTGTCCTCGTCATTCAAGAGCTAGACTAAAATATAAGCGGATGAGGTCTATACTGTAGGCTAATGCCAAAGGTGACGAAATTGTCCACGGCAGCATCACATACCAGATCATGACACAGCAGGGACTTCCTAATATGAAAAATAGATAAGAGAGGACCTCTCTTATCTATTTTTGGTAGTATGCATTCTTTATAGTTTGCTCAAATACACAGTGACAAGTTAGACGATGTTACCACGTCGAGACAAGGAAAGATCAAACTCCGGTAGGCCTATATTGATAATGGGGATGACGATAAGCCTTTGATAATGATAAAGGATATTCGACCCTCGTTAAATTTAAACCGGTTGCTGCACTTAATGGTCATTTGAGACATTAATGGGTGGGGCCTCCTTTTACCGTGGATAACATTGATAGCCTTTATAGGTTCTCGGGCGTGGAGGGTCCTGATTATGTTACAAATGTCAGCGACATGTATGTCTTTCAGCACGAAATATCCTCTCGTAGTTCACGGCAAATTCTTGAACTACATTTCATCAAATATTCTGAAAGAAATCTTCCGTACATTTCGGGACATTGTTGGTAATCCCAGGTTGATCCTGAGATAACATCAGACATTCAGAAGTAGTTCTCAAATGATTGATACCAACTCGTGGGATATATTGTCTAATCATTTTCTGTGTTGCATTCAAAGCACAACGAGTTGTCTTTACTTTAGTTTGAGTTTCATTACATTGTATTCCCTCTTTGGTAATCACAAAGCATTCTTGATTACAAATGGAGGAATTCTTCAACTAACTTCAATAATCACAACGCATGGATGAAGTTTCTCCTGTTGTTTATTGGTATTTGAATTCAATTAGATGGAATGAACTCTGCAGTAGATGAGAATTTGAAACGAGACAAATTGAGTTGAACGTGTACACTGGCATAAATCCTAACTTACAAACGAATAATACAAAGCTTGGGGCGGATTTGTGTGTGAAGTAACATGTATTGGTATGTCCTTGTTTTCACTAACGCTGCTTCACTTCAGCTTTTTCTTGCGCGAGTCGCTCTCAATGGCTAATACCCCAGTCACATTTCCACCGATTCTGCAAAGGATGTGTTTGCGACGCCCGAACGGGCTGAAAAATAGGGAAAATGACGGGTTGCCGGCCGATCGCCCGAGGGCATCTACCGGTGTCCTGAGCTCGGTAGCGCGCCGCTAGGGTGATCGGAAGAAAATAACTCGGAGTTATATTCTTGCGGCGAGTACCGGCTGAAACCCAGCTCGCTAGGGGATCCTTCATAATCTTTGACACGCCCGTCGGGCTTCCACCAGCCACCCGCCAGGCACCGAGTAGATCGGAGACGATTTTTGGCCGTCACCCAGAGCCCTGATATCCTCCGGACACTGGTCGAAGTCCAACAGATATCCCGCCAGCCACCCACAGGTGCGCGACCGAGTCCCCTCGGATGTCCGGCCGATCTACAAAATCACCCGATTGCCGGACGGACAGCGGACCGCTACCCGCTGGGACATAGGTGGAGACTGGACGGTATCTGCCAACCATTTTTCAAGTCGTCGGAACAAAATCCGACAGACATCGGCCGATTACTGGCCAGTGTCCCACGGGGGGCGCCCGTCGAAAACCATCTTATTCAAGGATATGTGAAAGATATGTGGGAAAATCCGTCCCAGACCGCAACGTCGCAAAAAACCGCCGATGTCAAGATATCCTCCGGCGGCTATTGCATTTGTGACTCAGGTATAAGTCACCATCGTTGATTACCTTACGACTTGAGACCAATGTCAATGACAGAAACGAACCCATAGTTTTCTATGGTTGAGTGGCCCGTACAGCCAACTTCCGTGAGAAAATTCTCACCCATCAGAGCAGCGCTTTGAGTGCTTCGAAAGTGACTAAAATGGAAAAAAGAACTTAATGTAACTGCTTAGCGTACCGTGCAACATTCCCGATGGATGCCTGTTGCCATTGCCTCTGATTCACCAAATTTCCCCGAGTGGCACGTCTCATCTCGTCTCACGAGACCTGAAACGTGGAACATCCTGCCAGTGATTCAATTTCATGCTCCTTTCACGGTAATCAAATCAACAGTGATCAGTATCAAGATCCAATACGCACGCGACGAGTTAAAATTGGTTTCACTGGCTGGTGCAAGTCAACTTTTTTTAATCTGTAGAAATACTGGAAATTTTCAACCGTTATTCCATCGAGCGATCAACCTGGGTACACACAAACATGACCTCACTCGTACACCACGGCAGGAGGATTATCTAATAGGTTAACGTACTTATTTTTCAGTTGTACCAAGCATTCAGGTTAATGAAGTGTCTAAGATGAGATCGGCTAAAACGTGTCGACGGATTATCTACAGTAAAAAACCGTTTGATGCGATTGAAATGTTACTTCAGTCGACGCCTGGTGGCTTTCTCCAGCTCGAGCTTCCATCCCCGGGCTTCCATCTGAGTCTCTCTCAGCTCATCACCTTCATTTAGACCAGCACTCCTTCGCCCTATCTTTGTCGTGTTTTAAAACAGATGATTTATTTCGAGAGGATCTTTCTTCGTCATTGACACGACACTATCCATATCATCATCTCTATTTAGCATGATTTAAACAACGATTTCATTCAAATTTTCCCAATTCTTAAAGTCTCTTGTTCGAGGACATCAGATCCAGCACGTGATCCTGTTGTCATGTAAAGCTCAGTTACAGTGTTCCCTATGGGTAATGTTCTTCTCGGTGTTAAATTCTAATGAGAAAAACAAGTGAAATGTCGTGAATGGTATGACTGTTTGTAACTTGCCACACCAATGGCTTGTATTGGAGCCAATGAAGCCAGCTCAGCACTTCGTGATTTCGTCTCCGACTCCAGGGATATCGCCGGTATTGTAACGAACGTGATTTCATTGTGGATTCCCATTAATTTCACCCTGGAACATGTTGAATCAATTCACAAGGGGGACCTTAACATTCCACGTCCCTAATCTCACTCCTGCCTACTTGATGTTGCTTATTTATTGAACCCCAGAAGGCCCACTGGATGGAAGTCGGACCAGGTCGGCTCCACCAGGGAGCTGATTTTAACAAACATAATACTGTGTGCTGGTCGTATCTGATGTACATTGCACATGTGCATTGGGTGAACATTGGTG
>NMRB01001003.1:75041-91021 GCA_002633025.1 Notospermus geniculatus | reverse complement strand
AAGTCACCATCGTTGATTACCTTACGACTTGAGACCAATGTCAATGACAGAAACGAACCATAGTTTTCTATGGTTGAGTGGCCCGTACAGCCAACTTCCGTGAGAAAATTCTCACCCATCAGAGCAGCGCTTTGAGTGCTTCGAAAGTGACTAAAATGGAAAAAAGAACTTAATGTAACTGCTTAGCGTACCGTGCAACATTCCCGATGGATGCCTGTTGCCATTGCCTCTGATTCACCAAATTTCCCCGAGTGGCACGTCTCATCTCGTCTCACGAGACCTGAAACGTGGAACATCCTGCCAGTGATTCAATTTCATGCTCCTTTCACGGTAATCAAATCAACAGTGATCAGTATCAAGATCCAATACGCACGCGACGAGTTAAAATTGGTTTCACTGGCTGGTGCAAGTCAACTTTTTTTAATCTGTAGAAATACTGGAAATTTTCAACCGTTATTCCATCGAGCGATCAACCTGGGTACACACAAACATGACCTCACTCGTACACCACGGCAGGAGGATTATCTAATAGGTTAACGTACTTATTTTTCAGTTGTACCAAGCATTCAGGTTAATGAAGTGTCTAAGATGAGATCGGCTAAAACGTGTCGACGGATTATCTACAGTAAAAAACCGTTTCATGCGATTGAAATGTTACTTCAGTCGACGCCTGGTGGCTTTCTCCAGCTCGAGCTTCCATCCCCGGGCTTCCATCTGAATCTCTCTCAGCTCATCACCTTCATTTAGACCAGCACTCCTTCGCCCTATCTTTGTCGTGTTTTAAAACAGATGATTTATTTCGAGAGGATCTTTCTTCCTCATTGACACGACACTATCCATATCATCATCTCTATTTAGCATGATTAACAACGATTTCATTCAAATTTTCCCAATTCTTAAAGTCTCTTGTTCGAGGACATCAGATCCAGCACGTGATCCTGTTGTCATGTGAAGCTCAGTTACAATGTTCCCTATGGCTAATGTTCTTCTCGGTGTTAAATTCTAATGAGAAAAACAAGTGAAATGTCGTGAATGGTATGACTGTTTGATACCTTTTATAACTTGCCACACCCCACCAATGGCTTGTATTGGAGCCAATGAAGCCAGCTCAGCACTTCGTGATTTCGTCTCCGACTCCAGGGATATCGCCGGGGTTGAAACGAACGTGATTTCATTGTGGATTCCCATTAATTTCACCCTGGAACATGTTGAATCAATTCACAAGGGGGACCTTAACATTCCACGTCTCTAATCTCACTCCTGCCTACTTGATGTTGCTTATTTATTGAACCCCAGATGGCCCACTGGATGGAAGTCGGACCAGGTCGGCTCAAACACAATACTGTGTGCTGGTCGTATCTAATGTAATGTACATTCCACATCTGCATTGGGTGAACATTGGTTCTTAAGAACATGGGGGGACATGGTTCTTGTACAGCACCACCTTAGAAAATTTGATCATAGTCTCTTCTATCCCAAGTTTTGTTCTTCTTATTTTGATTTTCATAAGAAACAAACTGTTGGAAGATAGAGAGAGTGTGCTTCAAGCTTCCTGGTGATCCTCTTACACCAAGTTACAGCAATGAATGTCAGTACATACATGTAATGTAGCCTATTGTATGTTGATTATTCAAGAACGGTAGACGAGATGGCACTAGCTAACCTCTCTCACGCCATCGACATTAAAAGTGTCGTAAATGCAGTATAGCCTCAAGCAATAAAAAGGAGAGCAACATCAGTATCAGTTATCGATGGTTGCTTTTTACTGCACAGAAAGTGATTCCTTTATCATCTGTCCTCGGCAATAAAGAACACTCAAAATGTGAAATGAAGCTAATCAGGCGTATGACTCTTCGTGTCTGCTAGGTAACCAGAACGAGATTTATTCTGCACTCCTTTTTTAGGACAAAACCACTTAAAGGGACTATAGACTGAAACTTTGAAGCCTCATGTGTGGTTTGCGTTCACTTACCACCAGCCTGTGCCACGCTACAAATGACACAAGATGAGAGAACTTTTCCTTTTAGGCGGTAAAATCTGTTAATGGCTCAGTCGCCTCTGGCTATGGTGACGAGCAGGAAGGAATGCTCCATGTTTCCATTGAGGTGAGAAATGGGCTCCAATGAATGCCTACAAGCGATCATAAAGTAAGTGACAAGTAAATTAAATGCCAACTGCTCTAGATGTCCAGTCGAAACTGCGACTACATAATATTGTGACCATTCTTACGATAATGGAGAATGTTCTTTCATGGATCGTAAACCCCCAAAACGCAACTACGCCATTTCTACTAAGTGGTGTTGCTGCTGGTCGATATCAGCTTTAACTACCCCTAACCATACATTTTACCCTATTTTGTGACAAAGCTCGGGCCGCCTGTGCTCAGTTCATGAAAGCAGGTTTGAAATCCCAAAAACTCTGTTAGTCAATGCAGAAATACGACACATCCACCCCATTAGCATCATCATGACATTTATCATGTTGGTATTTAATTGATGAAGAATTGTTTCCTGTGCCACTGTAGCGTCACATGTTATTCTTCCAATGAGACTTTATCTCGCCCATCCAGAGTGATGGTTGTCTGGTTATTGCCACCCTATCATCAGTTTGGCTCGTAACCCATCGAGACTGGCGAGAAACGGGAAATAACCCGTTATATATTCCGATGGTGTATCTTCGTTGGGGATTCAATAAAAAGAAAAATTGAGCTATTAATCAAGAACCTTTCCACGGAGAGCAGCGATTTCCTCCCACAGTAGGCCTACACCAGAATACTTTTATTGAATTTGGGCTAATCGGCGACCGGCAAATCCCTTGAACTTTTCGGCTCTCGTCTTCCCTTGTACTTTGTATAGTTTTTGAAACACTGATGTCGTGACGTTTTCAATATTTCCGATTCTCAAAGGTAAGCGACATTTCCACGGAACAAGTCTGACATTTCTCTACGAGGATGATTGTCTTCATAATAGTAGTACAACCACAAAGGGAAAAAAACAGAAAGCATTCGAATCATATTGAGTGCACCGTAATCTTGCTTCTTTGATGTAAAGTAATTGTTCTTAATGATATTCTACTGTGTTTTTCTTCAACTTCCTCAGCAGTAATCTCGACGGCCGCCATCCTGAGGGGATCTGGGCGAAACCGATAACAAGTACAGGAACATGGCGGCGATAGAAGTACTTGTACAGGGGTATTGTCGGCATCAGTGTGTGCCTAATTAGTTGAGGGCTCATAGAAGAGCTACTTTGACATTGCAGTCATTATGTAATGCACTTAATATTAACTCATAGGCCTAGATGTCGCTGTTCATTTTTGTCGGCACACTGACATTTCAGTTCAGAAAGGTTTACGGTAGACCCTATCCGTTGATCATGAACTGCTGGCTTAGGCCCTTGTTAGGCCATAGTCAAACACGTTAGGCCAGTGTTAGGTCATAGTAACACTTCACATTGGCAATTGAGTATTACCTCCATTCCTAATTAGTACGTCAATCACGCTTCCCTGACAGCTTACAAATTAACTGCTCTGTGATAAGCACATGTCCCACTGGATTCCAGATTTTGATTTGAATTCATTGCACAGAATTACTGGCAGCCAACAGTTGCTGTCAACAGTGATAAGCCGCTTTTCTTAGATTGGTCATCGACATAATGATAAAAAGGACACCTTAACGTGTCGTCGACCAGTGTATAAACGAATCCCCACCATCTCATGAAATCATGGTCTCCCATCAACCAAGACGCTAGACCTGTCTATTTTTCATCTCTAGCTCTCTGCGTGTTTCTATCACATTAATTTGATGTTTGTGATTCTCCCAAAGAACTGGACATAGATTATGACCACTGTAGAGCTATAAAGTCATAATAGTATATGTTGCCAAGCAGTAGGTGGTTTCAGTGCTGCTCAGTAAGTGAGCGTATACCAGTACTACAGAACAGGATTTGCTCAGTTCTCGATCGTGACTTGTTGGATATCCATTGAAATCACCCCTTGGATCTCGTGGGATCGATGAGAAACACCGTCCGATTGGATAATTTGTTCAAGGAGTCTGTTCTGATTGGTTGATTGGTAAACAAGTTGGTGCAGACATTCCTCCATGACACCTCTCAACATTGCGTCAGTTCAGAACCGGACGAAGGTCATACGCCGGGTTGGGGGGGGTGGGGGTCTGACACTGCAGCCAGAGGATGGAAAGAGTTTGATAATGAACTTTTCTCCATCGCCAAATCAACAATAACATCATCCAAAAGAAAAGCGCAGATCTCCGTGAAATGAAAGCAGACTCATTAGATTGTGCTGCTGCAAAGGTCCTCCATCTTAAGATGTTGAAACCACCACTCCCATACGTAAAGTATATTTAACCGAGGATCATTAAACCCTTTGGCAGTTTTTAGTCATTTTCGTTTACAATGAGACCTTTGATCAATTTACTTGAAGGAAAGTAATTATTTCATATTTGTTTTGGCCCCGCAGCTAAAAATGATATTTATAATTGAGATTGATGTGGGTCGCCGCAAAACACATTTCACGACCACATCATAAGCGGTGAAATTGTTTTGCATTCGTACGAGATCTCTCTTGCCATATGCCACCTTTAAATCAGCGTAATATCAAATTATTTGGTCAAAAACTCGTGCTGGGAATGGACGACTCGGTCGATTGACTCGTGCCATATTTCATCACGTGATTTCACCACGGAATATAAAGTGAATGTCTTATCATGTTACCGTCATGCTTGGTCGGCTGACTGGGAGTACACATCACGCATCTCTCATGAATGTACCATTTGTGAGTTTAAAAGTCCATCCCAATGGAATTAGCTCGTACCATCAAAGTTTACTTAGAAAACTAACTACCGCTGTTTAAACTTGTTATTCTTACATTTTGCATGTATCAGGTTCTTGCACGATGTGTTTTGGGATTTGATATTGTTGTTTCTTCGGAACGGAGAAATTTGAACTCACGATGGCCACAAGTGGATAAAAGCATTGATTCTTTTCCCCACAGAATACGATCTTCAAATCTAAGAACCACATTAATGGAAGGAAAACGAGTGGCTCACTCGAGGTGTGCCACCCCATTGAGCTGATCACTGTCGCATGCCTCATTAAAAACAGACGTCCCTTTGAAGCGTACAAACTATTGGCAATCAAAGTGATATTATCAGGAACAATGGAGAAAAATAAGATGAATGTCACGACAACTTGAAAGGAAGCTTGCTCTGATGTGAGATTTTGTTTGATCGACATTTTCTTTCCTTCCCTGAGCACCAGAAAGTTGGCAGATGACGGTCAGTCCGTGAGATTTACAATGTGGATCCCTTTAGCTGCTTTTGATAGAACAAAATCCCTCCAACTGGCCCAGAACCTGTACCTTCTTCCACCACTCGTACCAGACCCTGTACCTGCCCACTGGACGTCATCAGATTTCTGTCAGAATCCAAGGAACTTGATTGGCACTTCATCATGAGATAATGTTCTCATGCCTCAGATTAAAGTACATGTAAATGTCTTTCCCATGGTTTCTTTGTGACATGGTGTCACCCAACATATTGCCTGGAGTGACAATCTAATTGATACGGGGAGCGACGAGTCCAGGTTTCCTGACATGGGCCAAGAATTGACACAGTAATGGAGGATAATGGTTGTTTTGATCATACCCTGTGGCCAGAAGGTTGGATCACAACCTAAACAGCTTCTTAAAATCCACATTGAAAAAAACAACTTTCTCTCATTACTTTACAAGGACAACTTTTTTGTGTCCAGAGGGAGTAGTTGTTTAGGTCAAACAGCAGCCTACCATGTCTTGTATGACAGACACGTCGGTTGCTCTGCCCTGAATATAGTAAAAGTGACGGCTTCATCAATAGAACTACACACGTACTATATATGAACAACTTTTCCATGTTGCTTCCTACGTTTTCCAAATTATTCTGTTTCTGATTCAGGGTCACCACGCCCCCCCCCCCCCCCCCGTGGTACCCTCTTCCGCCATTTACATCGTTATTGTCTTGATACTTGGCGGTGGTTTGCTCGACTGTTGTTAGAGTCAATATAAAAAGTCTCACGTTCCACCAAATGAATCCACCAAAATAACAATCCTTCCCAGAAAAATATTATCTCTTTCTTCCTCTCACATGATACGGTTACTAACCTCTTGATGAACCTTCACCTGTTTTTTTTTGGTAGGCGAACCTGGACTTTTCTCTGAATTTGTCTGAAGAAGTCCTTGGCTTGATCAAATACAATACTGGATCTATCAAAAGATAAATTGATAAATTTATCAAAAGATAGGCGTGGATTTGAGGTATTAGTGCCAACGTTTTGGGTCATGTTAGGATCTCTTAGTATTTCGTATGCACGAGGGAAGGGCGTACCCTGTTTCCCTGACGGACGCTGTTGATGTTGCACACTGTTACTGACAATCACTGATAAGTCTGTCAAAGTTTCCAGCGTATATTGTCGGCCATTGACAGAATATGATGATCCAATATACTTCTGGAGCGTTCGGAATATCAATCAACTCTGATGACAGATGGTTTATTTAGTTTGCTAATACTTTAAGATTGCTTCGGAAATGAACATTCCTCTGTGTTTTGTAGTGTTTCTGCATCACAAGTTCATTCAAAATGAACACCAATCTATCATGGACGTGTTCCAACTGGTGTAGTGAAGATTGCTATGATCAATTAGTCTGGGACGCGAGATTTTCATTCCAACGATTGCCCTGTAGTTTCCGTATCTGCCGCTAGATGGTACGAACTCTTTACATAGCAGTATTCCTCTTCAAAATACAATTTCTCAGCGCGTGTGGGCTAGTTTTGAGTTCGGGAAGGATGGGGAACGGTTAGGGTTAGGGCTAGGGTTGGTGGTAGGCCTAGAAAGGATTCAGTTAGCCTAAGGCTAAGAATCCATTCACGCGATTTTCTTGCCGCAGACCCTCGAAAGCATTGTTTGTTTCCGCCGCGTTGGTCTTGGACAAAGGATGCTTAGATGCTTGGATTCTTAGCCTTAGGGTTAGCAGCCACTAATTTCATATGATATATACTGACCTACATATTTTTGACGAAGGATATCAAGAAGTTTTCCTTCGCTGGCAGCAATGACCGGTTAGCTCGGGCCCCCTGAAGATCTCTCGGTTGCTGTTTCGAATCCTACTACTTCCGACACCCGTTTCCATACTTCATCTTTCGTTCTTTTACATTTTTAGAGAAAATTTTTCAAGTCCAGAAGTTCGCAGAAGAAATCTTCGCGACGGGGACATTATTTTTGCTGATTGTGCAAAATACTCCACAAGTATGCCACCTATGTTTCTGACTTGTCACGTCATTGAACAAAACCAAGATATGAAAAAGACTCGCACCGTATTTGAGATTATTCTGAGAAAATTAACGCGATGAAATAATGAAACATTTAATCTAATCGACAAAAGGTACAGGTAGGCCTGAATGTTTCTTCTAAATCTGAAATGTGTTCATCATTGAGTGATACCTACAACACAATCAACAAATAAGAGTAATGAAAACACAAGACAAACTTCACCCAACAGTATTGTTGGGTGAAGGTTATTGTGATGACAAAATCTGTATCATTGTTACCGCTGCGTCAATCTTGATGATAAAAGATGAACATTCCTACCTTCTTTCTTAGTTATTCCATTCTTAGAGACATCTTGAAGGGAGATAAGGGCCAAAGAATCACTGAACAATTCCTAATCCTTTCCTGGAACAGTTTATAACGTCAGATATCAGTATTAGCGGCGTACCTTCCAAGATTTTCGATATTCCCAGTCCGGTGATTGTCTTATGGTAAGATGTTCAATTGACATATATTCTTCTTTTTTACTTTTAATTACACTTTACTGACTCTGACCATAGTCAGGTGTCGTACAGAGCCACCACATGGTGAATCATTGAAGCCATGATTGATAAACTTCAGCAGTCAGTACCAGGGGGAGGAGGCAATCACGTCATCGTGTTGACTGACCATGATGTGGTGGGCGCATTGATGGCCAAGGAACAAGATTGTGGTTCTGTATCTATTTGAAGCAGTTGCTGTAAAAAGGGATATGGCCCACAGAATGTTTAAAAATGCCCGTTCTGTCTGAATTCGCTCAGTGCCATTTACATGTACTTTTATTTTATCAATATTATTGAGCATGCGCTCTCGAAAGCCTGAAATCCATTGTTGCGATTGCTTGTCTAAATGGGCAACAAAATTACCGAAACGAGAAAACACTGCATGCGATTGTATACATAAATTTTATGTGTTGGTCGAAATAAACATCAATATTAAAATCAATGTCGTCATTGGAAACGCACACATCCATCTATCTGTCTATCTTAAGTCATAACCTTAATTAGGCATATGTTCTGATACCGAATCGTTATGGACGATAGAGTGCCCAAAAACTAGATCAATATGCTATGCGTGTCAAAGCTTTTATCATCTGCTTTCACTGGGTTTTAGGCCGAATCAAACATCCTTCAGAGTTCAAATACATGTACAGGTAGGCCTACCGGTACGTTGACATTCAAAGTTGAAGATTTGTCCGCAGACGCCCAAGTTGGAATCTGCGCAACTTGTCATCCCGATAGGGCGGCGTTGCGAGCGGTTGTAACGAAGACGTCAAAAACAGAGCAAAGCAACGTAATGACGTCGCGTCACGACGTCCTTGACGCAGTGCAACACGGATGAGACGTCGTAAAAAGATACAAACGTTCACAGCGCCTCCCAGTAGCGGTGGTTCTAATCTGCAGGTTTCTCATTCGTAGTGTTTTTACACTTCCCCGGGATAGCGTTTCAAAGCCCTCTTACATAACCTTCGAAATCCTCCCGCACAACTGATCATAACAGCGGAGAATATGAGCNTCTGAATTCGCTCAGTGCCATTTACATGTACTTTTATTTTATCAATATTATTGAGCATGCGCTCTCGAAAGCCTGAAATCCATTGTTGCGATTGCTTGTCTAAATGGGCAACAAAATTACCGAAACGAGAAAACACTGCATGCGATTGTATACATAAATTTTATGTGTTGGTCGAAATAAACATCAATATTAAAATCAATGTCGTCATTGGAAACGCATACATCCATCTATCTGTCTATCTTAAGTCATAACCTTAATTAGGCATATGTTCTGATACCGAATCGTTATGGACGATAGAGTGCCCAAAAACTAGATCAATATGCTATGCGTGTCAAAGCTTTTATCATCTGCTTTCACTGGGTTTTAGGCCGAATCAAACATCCTTCAGAGTTCAAATACATGTACAGGTAGGCCTACCGGTACGTTGACATTCAAAGTTGAAGATTTGTCCGCAGACGCCCAAGTTGGAATCTGCGCAACTTGTCATCCCGATAGGGCGGCGTTGCGAGCGGTTGTAACGAAGACGTCAAAAACAGAGCAAAGCAACGTAATGACGTCGCGTCACGACGTTCTTGACGCAGTGCGACACGGATGAGACGTCGTAAAAAGATACAAACGTTCACAGCGCCTCCCAGTAGCGGTGGTTCTAATCTGCAGGTTTCTCATTCGGAGTGTTTTTACACTTCCCCGGGATAGCGTTTCAAAGCCCTCTTACATAACCTTCGAAATCCTCCCGCACAACTGATCATAACAGCGGAGAATATGAGCAAAATCAGGTCGAACCCTAATTTGACAGAAGACAAGGTGACAGCGAGCATGGCGACTTCTTCGCTGTGTTCTTTTTTAATTGTCTTGAAGAATACGATTGAGGTGGTGCATTGCTCGACAGTGTACCGGAAATCGCCACCTGCCGTTCCGAACATGGCTGCTCCAAAGCATATGAACATCCACGTCCAGTTGAGGATACTGTTTAGCGTCTTCAACTTTTGGAATTTGAAGACCATCGCGATGCAGACGATGCCGCATAATATGGCGACGAGGCCTACCACGACTCCCTCAGTGATAGGCCCCGATCCTCGACTCAAACAACCAAGCAGGAAGTAGGAAAAACCGACCACATTTAGGACTACGCCGGTCACAAGTACGCGGGTTAGGACTGGAACCATGTTAGGCATCGGCTCTCCTCCTTCGACCACTGCATTCCCGTCGATAATGACCACATTTTCGGCAGCTGCACTGTCCTGGGGGCGCATGAACTCAGCAGGAACAGACAGTGGTGGTGACACTGGTTGGTCTTGGCCTGTTCCAGGGTCCACCATATAACCTGGATTTACCACCCCCTGCTGTGGCGTCCCTGCCATAACCTGGAAGAGGTAAACAGCGAGAGAAAGATCATTACAGGCTACTCTGCTGCTGACCCTCCGTTTTGAACCCTTTTTGCGGAAAATGAGCCACCTTGAAACGGGGGACAGGGTGGTTGAGGAGTAATTACTGGTACCTATATCATGCCTGGAGGAAAGCCATCCAGGGTACTCGTCGACCAATAACCAGGAAGAGATGGATAACGTTTAATACGTACCTTGAAAAATGCGGAAATCTGCTGATAGTGTCACACAATTGGATACCACTGATCGCCATTTTTTTTTGAAAATGCATCAGTCATGTCTAAACCTACCTTGAAATTTCGATGATTCTCTCAAATAAATGAAGTTGAACAATGTCTCTCAATGCTTGTGTTTATTACATATCAATATAACGGCAGGTTACAAATAATATCCCTTTATCACAACTAAGAGACGGAAGTCGTATATAGTAGGTCAAAATCAGATCGAATTTCAATTAGGTTAGCCTAAAAACACAGTTAATAAAGAAATCACAATAGCTTGATGATACGAATCGACAGTTTAAGCCAACGCTTTAAGTCTATAATACAAATCTAATGACCCCTTTCAGTACACAGTCACCATGTTGTTGTCAGTGTGTTACCATTGAATCCACAGTTCCACTACAAAGTCATGATGTCGGCTATAGCTCTCAGTTTCTTTACCATCGAATCTATGCCAAATCCCCACTACACAATCACGATGTCAGCTACCACTACCATCGAATTTACAAATCTCACTACAAACAGAGTTACCATGCAGTTATCAATTTGTTTACCACCGATTAATGTGAGTGAACCTACAACCTAATCCCACTGCTCTGTTGAACACGATATTACATTCTCTAAATCATTATCTGAACGTTTCTGGTGAGACCTTGGCGTGTAATCGAACCCCTGCTTCCTAGGGGGTTAGAAACTGCTCGCTGAAGAAGCGCACGGTGAAAGTCAATCCTGAGATAGTCATTCTATTACTGTGAAATCTATCTTCGTACACCTTTTCTTGCAATGACGTCTAAGGATCTTCCAGAAGAAAATAGAATACCTTTCCTCGATCAGAAAGTACGTATCGAGCCTACGAATCATCTGGACTGTTTCAGTTTCTTCTGTGGTCTCCGAGGCGAGGTTGGTCATGACAGCAATAAGATAATTTGTCAGAAATATATTCGTGACGAAATGGTGAAGAACGTGCATGATCTGGAGGTAAAACGGTGGACGAGTTCCAAAGTCCACAATGCCCAGACTTTGAAGGAACATGTAGTACATTCCCTGACCGATAGAAGGCGAATGAGGATACCCTGAGACAGACAAGATGTAAAACGTAAAGATGAACTCGATGAACAAGAAGAGAAGGCAGAACCTGAGAGTGGAGGCGACCATTCGTTGTAGAGTGGTGGCGAACTTCCCGAAGACAGGAATTGGTTCCAAGACGTAAAGAACAGCGACAAGAACGAGTGGAAGGTTCAGCGTCCTCAAGATTGTTGTTGTTGAGTGGTTGATGTTTTCAAAGGCAAAAGCCAGCAGTGTTCCAACGCTACCATAGAGTGCCATAATTACTTGACACACCCTGTAGAAGTTCGTGTGGGCAACGAATCGGGTTCGTGACTTTAAACTCCACAGAAGTTGCCTCTCCTTGTCGAGTCCTTTGCGGAAGAAATCTACCACTTCAGAAAGTAGGAGGAAGATGGAGTAGATGATCGCTGTAACTGTTGCTGCATTAAGGAAAGCCACCATGGTGTCGCCATCACTTCCCTCGCAAGCCCAGGGAATCCGACCTGAACTGTTTCTTCGGCCACGTGTCTCGCATGACTCACGGTCAAAAGATGTTCTCATCGACGGAATATCCATCACAGACAACAAGAAAATATAGAATATACGGAAGAGTACATAGAGTGAGGTGAACGCCAGACTCTTTTTCTTTTTTTTACTGGCCCACTGTTCTATCAGCGGCATCTTTCGTATTCCATTCGCCAGAAAGCTGTCATAATGATCCTGTTCCATGAAACGGAGAAGGCGAAGAGGGGATCGAAGCAGGCGCTTGATGTTACCCGCGTCAGGGCTTTCATACTCATCAAGGTTGTATTTCACACAACTATAAAGGCCAACATCCCCTATTTCTTCCCTATATATGCCCGGGGTTTCCAGAATAGCCTTAAAGAGACCGTAAGTGCCAAGCCGCGTGGAAAGTTCAAGTGGTCGC
This sequence comes from Notospermus geniculatus, assembly GCA_002633025.1. NCBI lineage: Eukaryota > Metazoa > Nemertea > Pilidiophora > Heteronemertea > Lineidae > Notospermus > Notospermus geniculatus. Next base: position 78,570 of record NMRB01001003.1, on the reverse strand, counting down.
ATCGACTCCTTCGTTTCGCCCATCAGTAAGAATCTCAATGTCTCAACATCACACTCGTCTACAACACATCCAAACATTTTAACAAATGAAGCTTCATCTTCCCGTTTTAGAGAATTAGCCACGATTAAAGCATGGACACAGTTATTGTCATTGATGTCTCGCTGGTATACGTCAGCGCCATCTTTAATAAGACGTCTAAAGGAGTTCTCCGCACAGAAGGATACCGCCACCGTGAGTGGTCTACAAAATGTGCTATCTTTCACGTCATGTTGGTGATTGTTGATCGGAATTTGGTTGTACACAAACCAGCCATTTACAAGCCTCTTTTTCATCTCAGCATCTGCATCAGACATCACGTGATTATATCGCTCAATATCGTCTGTTTTCAGGATCTTAAACCAGTCACGATATATTCCCTCTTTCAATGGCATGGTGTCATCTTCCTCCTTCAGATGGCGGTTTTCCATCCCCGTGTCTGTGATGGCGGACATCTCGTATTTCTCTCCATCAGTCCTCCGTGCTGGAAGAGAAAGTTGTTTGCAACGATTAAGAGAAAACCGCAGTCCGTAAAAATCGCCCGCCCGGTTGATTCGGGGCGGATTGACGTGCCGTGTCGGGTCGGATACGCACCAGTCTGTCACATCAAATGGAAATGAGTAGAAAGTGATTCAAGCGGAGCAACGGACCGGGGCGTATAAGGCCCGTTTCCACAGAGGCGGCAGCGTGAGCGTTTTGACGCTTCGCCTATTGTTTGGAAGCAAAATAACAAAAGGTTTGACGCATCACGCGGCGTGAAACGCGTCTGTGGAAACGAGCCTTTAAAGGCTCGTTTCCACAGACGCGTTTCACGCTGCGTGATGCGTCAAATCTTTTGTTATTTTCCGCCGCTCTGCTTCCAAACAATGGGCGAAGCGTCAAAACGCTCACGCTACCGCTTCTGTGGAAACGGGCCTTAAGAGCTCGTTTCCACAGACGCGTTTCACGCTGCGTGAAGCGTCAAATCTTTTGTTATTTTCCGCCGCTCTGCTTCCAAACAATGGGCGAAGCGTCAAAACGCTCACGCTACCGCTTCTGTGGAAACGGGCCTTAAGGCGGTGACAGACTAGCGCGACGCCGCGCGGAGCTAAGCGTTTTCTTTTGTGTTTTCAGGCACCGCTGAGCACCATGTGCAGTGGAGCGCAAAAACACAAAAGAAAACGCGTCGCTCCGCGTCGCGTACGCACTAGTCTGTCACCGCCTTTAACCCAGTATGCTGCTCCCTCCCTCGTCTAAACCTATGCAACAGGGTGCCCAGTATCAAGGGTAACGGCTGTTTGTAAGGGTCAGCGGTTAGGGTTAGGAGTAGGAGTTGGCGTTACACTCAGAAAATAAGATCTTACCTCTCTTCGAGGCGAGCCTCCTCAGATTCCTAAAGAATCTGGTACTAGGAATCTCCATGTTTTCGTTGAAGGTGTAACTGTCTTCTGTGACCTCTCGGTTTAGATGGTTGGAACAAACCTAACACTCATCAGGCGAAGTCGAACCTTTATATACCTGTGTTATACTTAAAACTGCGTGTGCTTTGTGCAGGTGGTGCAGTTGTAATTCCGCATAATATTACACGACATGTAGACCCCCAGATCAACAAGTATTATGGGTGATTGTAAGCCGTTAAAAAATGATTGAACCATTTGGGCGTGCTTCACCAAAGAATAATGGTTGTGTGACTAATTAAGCGATTTGGTTGTTTTGTTCTCACTGACAGTTGGTGCTAATCCATAGGCCAAACTGTCCTGACGGCGTCTTTGTCCCGCCGGGTGTAGCAGTAAAAAAGTGTCCCCCTGTAAAAAGTGTCCACTTCTATTGTTGAATGACGGAATAAGCGGCATGCGTATAGAAACCAATTGTCAGAGATTAGAATGTAACAATAGGATCTTTTGTTCCCCGGACAGTTTTTCCTAGGACATTCTTTCCTTTCACACGTGTTGCGTGTCACCATCAGTGTCAGAAGGCATAAAGGTGGTGACACTGACAGACTGACCTGTTTCCACCTGCGTGCGATTGGGCAACGCGCGCGATTTACCTTTATTTGCGTGCATTGCGGCGGGAAATAACAAAGCCATTTGCCGCGCGCGTCAGCGAATCGCGTTCAGTGGAAACGGGCCTTAATCAGTGCGTCAGGAATAGCCCAGGATATTTATCGAAAATAAGGGGTAACCTAGAACAAATTGCAACAGAATTTCTTTTTGCTTTATATGGTTTAGTATACCCCTCCAAACATCACATAAAAAGTCCCTTCAAATCCGACCCCCCGAAGTGCCCATAATTGCTATTTATTTGAGATCCTACGTTAACTCCTATTACAATTTTTAGGGACTTCTATTACAAATTCAAGTGTGCATGTACTGCTAACTTTTTTCTCGTCCGTTTTAAACCCTATAAATGTATTACCAATAGATAGAAATATGGCACCTCTCAGTCTAATAGGCTTGCTTTGAACATTATATGTTGTCTCTGTGCGGTAGAAATGACATATTACGTCATATTTTGCCCCAAATCAACAAATTTGCCGTTTTTACAACAAATACGAGTTCAATGATGTTCTAATCATGTCTATCTGACTAAGAGGTCCCATATTTCTATCTATTGGTAATACATTTATAGGGTCTAAAACGGACGAGAAAAAAGTTAGCAGTACATGCACACTTGAATGTGTAATAGAAGTCCATAAACATTGTAATAGGAGTTAACGTAGGATCTCAAATAAATACCAATTTTGGGCACTTCGGGGGGTCGGATTTGAAGGGACTTTTTATGTGATGTTTGAAGGGGTATACTAAACCATATAAAGCAAAAAGAAATTCTGTTGCAATTTGTTCTAGGTCAAATCATACTTTTCGTGGACTAGAAAGCGTTCAACCAATCACGGACCGAAACACCCACCGAAGGAATCTGATTGGCGGAACGCCTGCACGACGCGTCGCGTACGCGCCAGTCTGTCAACCGACTTGACACGCGCGGTAAACCCTCAATGTGTTGCTCGGCCAAATGTTGTCAGAGCAGATTACATCCAGTAGGCCCACCGATGTAAAAAAAAGACGGGAAGGTATAGGCCTAGCATGATAGACTGTTTTTGCTCTTCAATGTATACGTATCGCGGGAATCACCGTCTCTCTGATCGAAATGAATGGAACCAAGGCCTTGATCTCAACTTCCTGTCATTGCCTGCTAGCACGTGTTACTTCATGCTGATCGGGATATTTTTATCTCCCCCGAGACGTTTCACGAGGTACAAACAGGTCGATAGGCCCTGATCACTATTCGCCTCAACATCGTCACCCCACTTCGATATAAACGAAACGATCGATCTTCCGTACAAAGTGTTCCATTACATCCACCTGGTGCAAACTAGGCTTCACCTGTTCCATCGTACAACTGTTTCCACACGGACACTTGTCATCCCACAATATGATAATGCGGTTCAGATATTAATCACACATGAAATATCATGACAGTATCAGCCAGACACAGGTTGGAGAGTGCGATTAGC
>NMRB01001003.1:7095-38903 GCA_002633025.1 Notospermus geniculatus | reverse complement strand
CTAATCCTTGTCATTTCGCCTATAGACATGGTGTCAGATAACTCTGACGGACGGAGGATATCAATGCCTTGGACTGACCGACTGACACCAGATATATTGTATGGGTCAAAGGAAACCCAATTATCGGATCCCCCAGCCGCGCCTGAGCCAGTATTTCCCGCTAAAACCCCAGATATTCCCGAAGAGGTCCACTGGTAGCTATTGACAAGGTGCCCCGTACTCTTCTCCCCACCCTCACTGTCCCACCTCCTATTGTTAGAAACATCTATCCGCCTAAAGACGATCACCTAGATTAGTGGATGCCATTCTTTATGTTCATGTCAAACCACCAAGACAACGGGTAATTCGCTCGATTCAGGATCAATTCTGTAGCTTTTGGCGGGAAAATGAATGGAAGACTTTCCTGCCGTTAGAGGTCGCCACAGGTTAACGGTCTAAAACGTCATGAAATTTGACGTCACAGAGAAGAGGTGCACGCCACAATGCGTGGTGACGTAAATTACGTTGTAGACCGCTAACCGGCAGTAAAGTCGCCCATTGCTATCCATCTGCCCGGGATTGACAGTTCAGACTGTCATTCTCGTAAGAGAACGATCCGAGCGGATTACCCTGTGTGTGCGTATGCATAGTGTTCCTACGACCTTGACCTATCCTAGATACCTGTGTGTTTCACCACGGTGCACGATGGCTACTGAGCTGACCACGACCGGCCACAGTCTTGATTTGCATCCCGGTGTTCAGCCGTCTCTAGTCCATATCCAACCATCACAGCCATTAGAAGTAGTGCTTTTGAGATAGACAGATAATACTTGATTTCTTGATGCAATCTTTATGTTAGTAATCCCCTCCCCTCCCAGGAAACCTTGTATTTACCACTCCCTCCCCTTTAGCTGCAGGCTTACCATCCGTTGAGACCACCGAGAAACGGGTAGACGACTTGGTAGGTTTTTATGATCTGGTTTTGGAGCGAATTTTAAACTCGTTCTTCTCATTTTCGACTATTTCACTGTTTCTAATTGTAAATAATCTCCAAGTCTAGTCTCTAGATTACGAGACAAAGCGTTCACAACTTACTAAATAAGTCTCTCTGTATGGTGGTGTAGTGGTTCGGGTCTCCGACTAGTGGTCAGAGGATCCCGGGTTCGAATCCCACTGGGCGTGGGACTTTGGGCAAGTCTCTTTGCCTCACTGGCCTCTCTCCACCCAGGTGTATAAATGGGTACCGATCGGAAATGCTCGATTGTAGCGCTGGTGAATGGGCAGCTCATCTGAGTTCTACTAAAAGGCTTCAGCACAGACTGGGGTTAAAGTGTAAAGTCGGATGACACCTCTACCGTTGTTGATATCAGACTATAAACCCAAACTTTTAACTTTTAAATTTTTACCACCACAATGCATGTTTTACATAATGCACAAATGGAGAATTCTATTCATTCTCATGTGGCTGATATCCAACATAGAGCACACAAAACGATACGCAAAGTGGGAGTGAACATAAAGTCGTCTCCGAATTTTTGCAAATTTTCGACCCCAACCGGGGTCTTCCTCAGGCACTTTCTAGTAGAGATCCCAGAAAGGAATGGTTGTTGATGCCTTAGCGGTTTGAATACCAGCTCTGTGCACAGGTTCTTTCTCATCGACATGTAGTACATGACCAGACTAAACAGTTCATGTTTTTATCTTCTTATTTCACCAGCTTTCTTTCCTTGTCAATCTCTGATTTTTCACATTGTTTCTACTCTTTTCTCACTTTCACGTCCGACGTGACACAATTTGTATCATAATATAAAATAGAATAAGGAATCTGTATTATATTGAATGATATTGATCAAGGACAAATGTTTCCTGTCCGTGGTTTCATACGCAAGAAGAGTCCCAGAAAATTTGCAAGTTCGAATTAGGAGTCCCTTGGCTTACTAGTACCTTTACATTGTCCCTTGCTTGGCGTTGACATAAGCTTTTGTCTGTGGTCGTTTTTGTACTGTCATGCCTTAAGTGGAACGCCATGCGCCCTCCTGATTCTCCCGCCTTTGTACGAACCCTTTCGTCCGCCATTTTGTTCCCACACCCTGATGCTGGAATAACGTCGCTGAGAGTCCAATCGTCCAAAACTCTTGTCTGTTTCCTTTCAGACATCCCATGATTCCATACCACTCGAGACGATGAAATTATAAAGTGGAAAATCGGACTCTGTATCGAGATATTTTTCTAGAGAACATTATGAACATAGATTCAGAACGGTTTTAATGAGGAACCTGCAGAACTACCGCTACTAGGAGGCGCTGTGAGCGGTTGTGCCTTTTTCGACGTCTCGTCCGTGTTGCACTGCGTCAAGGACGTCGTGACGCGACGTCATTACGTTGCTTTGCTCTGTTTTTGACGTCTTCCGTACAACCGCTCGCAGCGCCGCCCTGCCGGGATGAAAAGTTAGGCGGGTTCTTCATTTGCTCGAGGTCTCTTCGAGGACATTGATAGCTGATAAACCTTGCCAGTGACGATGTCTCTTCTTTCTGTAGGATTATTCCTTTGTGCTCGTCGTCAATCAACAACTTCTATTGTCATTGTTGTTGACAAACAGACATTTTGAGAAAGATGTTTGCGATGTAACGTCCATTAAATGATCTGTTTGTGTGTATAATGTTTCTGTGTTGACCAACTGTGATATTAACTTCCATTTTCTGCACCGCCATTGAGCAGATTCGGGTATGTGTGTGTCGTCTTTCATGTTCTTCAAGTGACAGCCAGGGATGGTGATGTGATTTCAGTGTATCTAACATGTCGAGTACCAACAATCTGCCTGTCTCACAGACAAGACGATTCTGGTGTCGTCATTTGAAGGGTAGAACCTATCTTGCCGTGTACAGCCCTTCAGTTGTTGTGAATGAAGACATATTCTTAGGGAAAGCCATTCTGTGATCATGAAACATTCGTTAGGTTTGCATTCTCGCAATATCATCGTTACTGTAATACCTTGAGGGAGATCACTAAATTGCAGGTGGCGCCTGAGGTATGTAAGACATCAACCGATTATTCTGACTGTGCTGCCACCTGCAATGTAGCGATATCGCCCATGGTACAGTCTGCTTATCGTGGTTGTCGTTCTAAATATCACAGTTTCCGCAAAGCCCCGAACGGCTATCCTATTGTTCGCTGCTGTTTTCGCGGCATCGAACAAAGGGATTGGCGTTCGCGTTGGTGTTTCGGGGACTTTGCGAAAATTCCCTATTCTTTCTTTCGTACGCGAAATCACTCGAGCAAAACGGTCCAATCATCCAGAGGACATGTGGTGTGTTTCGGGGTGGACAAGTCGTTACCTCGTTTCCACGTTTTGCCCAGCGCAGTGATTTCGCGTAGGAAAAAAAGAATCGAGTTTTCGCCAAAGCCTCCAAAACGCAGACGCGAACTCCTATCCTGTTGTTGCTGTTCTCTGCTATGCATCGAACAATGGGATTGGCGTTGGCGTTTCGGGGGCTTTGCGAAAACTCTCTATTACAGGGAGTCATCGTCAATACTTGGCTGTACATTACAATCTAACGTGTCCCAGTTGGGGTTACGATAGAGCTTGGTAGGCATTAACAAAAGTCAAATCGTCCAAGCGACACATGCGGGCTTCAATATAGAGTTTTCGCAAAGCCCCCGAAATGCCAACGCGAACGTCTATCCTTTTGTTCGGTGCTGTTTTCCTTGCATCGTGCAACAGGTTTGGCGTTGGTGTTGGCGTGTCGGGGGCTTTGCGAAAACTCCTTATTCTAATACAGGCCTGAAGACGGTAGGCTATATGGCGAGGACTCAATATCTCAATATCCTGCAATATATTTGAATGTGGAGATCATCTGTGCAACAGGAAATCGAAGAGTTGATTGGGTGATAGGCATGATCTGTTTGATGAGGGATGGGTGTTAAGTTGGTAGACAGAAGGATTGACAGTGTGGCTGGTTCACACAGAAGCTTATGGCAGTCCGAGTCTTCGCATTATCTCTTCCGTTTTATGCTGTGCAGATGAATTCCACATGTACTGTGTTTCTCTTGACGGAGCTGACTCCGCATCAACCAAGGTTCCAAAAGATCGTTATTAATGTCAATGTGCCGTCCATGACTCTGTGATATGTGTAACTGTGTATGTTGTTTGTACCGGTAGTAAACTGCTGCAAATGAGATGACAATAAACCGAGGTATTGTATTATTTAACACTGTTTTGATGTGTTTTGTTAACGCCCAACTCCGTCAATACCTTGCCAGACTAACTAACCAAATCCTGGTTCGAGGCTATATAATATTTGTCTAGGTTTTACGCTAAGAATCCATTCACGCGATTTTCTTGCCGCAGACGCTCGAAAGCATTGTTTGTTTCCACCGCGTTGGTCGTGGACAAAGGATCCGACATCGCGCGGCACGAAAATCACGTGAATGGATTCTAAAGCTGGTGACAGACTGGCGCGTACGCTGCGCGTCCTGCAGGCGTTCCGCCAATCAGATTCTTCGGCAGGTGTTTCGGTCCGTGTTACCGCCTCCCTGATTGGTTGGACGCTTCCCGACGCGCTGCTTACGCTCCAGTCTGTCACCGCCTTAAGGTCGATCTATACCCATTGCGTGACGCCGAACTGCCCAACTTAAACTCGTGATAATTCATTGATAGCAATGATTACCAAAACATTTCTGGTACGGTACGTTACGTATGAAGCATCTAAGTGAACTTTCACCCTAAATAACTGGATCCTATTTCCGGATTGCCCAGAAAAATGACTTTGTTGGAAAGGCCGAAAAAAATTCCTTGAGCAATTTTCCGTAAACATGCTATGTCGCATCGAAGCAAACTCTGTTGGAAAAGACGCAGCCATACCTGTTGCATGTCGGTATAACCGCAGATTTTTAAAAAATATGCTAATTATGCTGATAATTAACAAAGTTTAGCTTTCACTCCACGTAATTTTCTCTGTTTCGTGAATTTCGCGGACATCTACTTAAAAATCCCAGAATCGGCTGTTATACGGACAAGCTCCATTTGGTGAACAACACATTTCCAGTTTGAAAGTTTGAAAAATGTTTATAAAAGTGGGAGAAAAACTGCTCGCAATTTTGAAACTTTATTCTCCACGTGGGTTTGTTTACTATTTGCAACACACGTTCACTATACTGCGTTTCCAAATATTACGTGGGCAAATCAGCGGACCATTGAATGCCAAGGCCTACAATTGACTGACAACAATAAAATCTATTCCAGCGCTAACGCGGCCTAAAATTGGCGAACAGAGTAGAGGCAATTATTATTCATGATGATTCATTCAGTTTCACTCCAGTAGGTCGCTTGGAATGTGATTGTCTGGGGGAAAACCCAATGACTATAGATCGACCTTAAGGCTAAGAATCCATTCAAGCGATTTTCGTGCCGCGCGGTGTCGCATCCATTGTTTGTTTCCGCCGCATTGGTCCTGGGCAAAGGATGCGACATCACGCGGCACGAAAATCGGGTGAATGGATTCTTAGCCTTAGAATCCATTCACCCGATTTTCGTGCCGCGCGATGTCGCATCCTTTGTCCACGACCAACGCGGCGGAAACAAACAGTGCTTTCGAGCGTCTGCGGTCGAAACTCGGGTGAATGGACAGCCATCCTAGTGCATTGAAGGGCATTTGAAAACTGAGGGACACTTATGCAACACTGGATAGGCGTAAGTCACTTCACAATATGTTTGGATTGACCTTGGAGGAAAATTCCTCCAAGGATTGACCCTTTATTGGGAAAAGCGCTTCATTCGCTGTGGTTTGGGGCGTTGGCCTACAAATCCTGTTGAATTCGACCCCAGAATTAAGATTTAATTGCGTAATTCCCCATGGTTGTGTTTGTGTACGCCGTTTTGACAGTCCCTCACTTCACGCTGAGCGGAGAGAGAGTGTGGAATAACGAAATGCCTCTCCGAGAGAAAAGGAACGTTTAAATTACTCAGCATCCGTTTTCATTGATTCGAATCGGAAATGACGTAATGGCACAGACAGATGAAAGTAAGTTTGATATTCTATTCTGAAAATGAGTCACTCGAAGCCTATTGGCTCCTTTCGAAAGTCTTCAGCGGGTAATAACAAAATCCTCGCCCCTGGTCAAAATGCGCACGATGTACATGAACGGTACGGTACATACATCATTCACAGACTTTCGAAAGGGGCCTATTCTCGTTCTCGATATTCCACAAGCATTAAAACAGAGTATAGTTACTGCACTTAGACCAACACATTGTTCCGCAGCTGCAACCAACTGTTAGCAATGGCTCAAAGCTGTACACTGTACCTCAACGTTACAGACACCGCGATAAGATGTTGTTTGATGTACGTACATACACATATAACGTTAATTAATCCATTGCTCAAATATCAGTAATGTTATTCACAGTAAGACAATGGGAGCAGTCAGCCGCGCATATTGCTAACAGATGGCAGCACAGTCTTAGCGGACCAAATGTACAGGAAATCTATTATGATCGCTGCTCGATCGATAATGACTGGGTCCGCTAGATGCATTGAATTGGGCCCTAGTGACACCTAGTGGTCAACTCGCTGACAGCTCCTATTAGAAGAAACTAAAATGAGGAACCCGCATTATTATCCCGACAGGTCGCGCTGCAAGCGGTGGTACCGAAGACGTCAAAAACAGAGGCAGTGCAACACCGACGAGACGTCGGAAAAAGTGTACAACCGCTCAGAGCGCCTCCTAGTAGCGGTAGTTCTGCAGGTTCCTCACTGTAACCTACGTCTGCCCAGTATTTTCGACTGGACTGGGCTTGGCTTACATTCTGTAAAATCAACTTTCTCCCTTAGATGCATTCATAAACAAGAAAGACGTACCACATACGTTGATCAAACAGTAAATAATCATGAGGAAGCGGTCGACTAGGCTAGCAAGAATCACCCATTCATTTGATATGATCTCTTTCTCAATAACATCCACGCGTTTTTTAACGATAAACTGGACCTCTTCAAGAATCCTGTCCAGAGTATACTCGACGTATTGCAGGTCTCTGGCATCGGTCGAGTTAGCGTTCCTGTCATGTGATGATGCGGGCCTAATGGCCACGAGTTCTGCCTCTTGTTGTTGTTGTGATAGCGTCTTGCGGGACGCTACCGTCCGCATTGACACACAGCTCTCAATGTTTGCATAAACGCCATTTTGTTTGCAGTACCTCTTGATTTTGAAAGATGGTGACCCCTGTATCCGCGACCCCAATGGCGGGTACGTGTGACGTGGTGTCGTCACAATGACGTCATTGTTGTCTGTAACACACGTGTTGATTGTTGTTCCTGAGAGAGAGGAAAGTTCAAATTCGTCCAACCTGCGATGTCTGAGGTCTGAAGCCTCAGCGTGCATTATCATGTTATCTTCAATGGGTTGAACGACATTTTTAGCAAAGAGAGCCCTGGCGAAATACTTCACTGTGAAAACACGCAGCCATTTTGGTAGTACAGTGCTGCCACCTTTATGTGTAATGTTGAGAACACAGACGGAGAGAATGGTGGATGTTGTTGACATCGTCATGAAGAGAGTGAAGTAGATAACTGAAAAAGGAAACAGAAAAATAACGAACTAGATCAACTATTGTCAAACCTCCCTCGTTAGACCGCAATGGCGAATTCATAATTCACACTTGCAATTTATCTTGTCGCATATCAGATTTCCAGGAAGCATTAGTCAAAGATTTGATTTCTTAGACGCCCATCTATCAAAGTTCAGTAGAGAGTCCCTTAGGAATTACATCGGTTGCGCCTTCGCCACTTTACTCAGTTATTGTCAGTTTCAAGGTCAGTATAGGCTATCCATCATCTCACTTACCTAACATGGGAGGGATTTCATCTGAAGACTTGGGCATGATCTCCGCGATAAGAAGCTGGAAGACTGAAAACGCCACCAGGACAGTGATTCCTAATGTTGTCTTCTCATGAGCCTCGGGAGGAAGATAGAACACCATCAACACCAAGACGGAGATAAGTACACAAGGAACGATGACGTTCATCACAAAGTACTGTGACTTTCGCTTCAGTCGAAAGTGCACATGAATACCCGACCATACTCCGAGCACCTCCGAGGCCTGAAACGTGGTCGTGGTGACAGACGTGTCGATGATCTCCCATTGGTCATTCGGAACCGACGACGCTCGGATAACTTCGGGAAGGTGCGCTTCAAGCCGAAGTTGCTGTATGTTGTACTCCCAGCTTTCGAAGCTGAGGGTACAGTTCTGGTAATCGAAGGGAAAGTAAGTCATGCGGAGTCGGCACGCGGCTCGGAATATTCCCCCAGGATTCCAGAATACTGTTCCGTCATTTCGTATCTTGACGCGGTCTTTGGTGTTGTGGGAGAGATCAAAGATGCCGTCTGCGCTGAAACAGGATTGAAGGACAGTAATGAGCAAGAGGGAGTCAGGGAAAGGAACAAAAATGACTGGACGGTTATGGTTTGAGGTCAAACACACTTAAGACGGTGTACTAGCAGATGTGATTCAGCCTTGACAATGACTGGGAAGGCTACTGATACACAAGCCTTTGCGAAAACCGACTGCAGCGTCTTCTCAATACCTGTTTGTTTGGCCGATATCTGGAACCCAAATTTTGTCAGATGGCACCAGAATGAACTCCAACCCAGCAAACTCCTCCGGGTTCCAAGATATGTTGTCATCACGCCAGAGCTGTAATATACAAAACATTGTAAAACACTCACTGACAGATATCAAGGTCGAATATCTCTCCAAAGGTCTAGGACATTCCAAGCCATAGCGAAACCTCCTTCATTACCATCCCAAGGATCCCAACTATTTACCCAAGGCAAACAAAAAGGCGGAGACACGGCAGACAAATTTGAACTTATGTATGTTTAGGATGTATGAAAAGTCTGCAGCCTTTTCACAACTTATTCTCTGTCAACAGACATTCTCTGACCTCCAGTGAAGCGCCGTTTGAGAGTCAACATCGCCAGAATCAAAGCGGATGCAGCCGTGGTTTTACTTACTGCAGTCAGCCAACCTGATATTGTGATGATCTGTAAGCTATCGTCCTGAAACGAGCAGAAGACGACTCTATTACAAACGGACTAGTCAACATTCACCTCATATCTAGTATCATCAGCGGGCACTCCAGTTTCTTTGGGAATCTCTTAATTCTCTTCAGGATGTGAATAATGATGATGGAATATGTTGTCCGTATCTTCTGCTGTTCGTCTTAATATGGCTTACAGCGATTTCTCCTCCGTTTACAGAATCACCAATTTAACACCCAACCCTAGCCAATGCCAACGGTAGTGTCGCTGCTTGTGGTTACTCTAATGAGACTTTAGGCCTGCCAGCGATATGAAATAGAGATGACTGGAGGCTGCCTTTGACCGCTATGGCTTCCACGTGAACCAGAAAGAGACAGCTCATACATCATACCGGATGCCGACACTTACAATGTCGACACGAAGGAAATAAGTTGCTGAATAAGTCATGATCAAAGGTATCTCTGATAATGCATTGGTGAAAGAGAAATTTTGTCCTCACGAGATATCTGGGGATACTTTAATGGATTTTAGGTGACCTACCACTGAAAGAATCTGCATGAGGTTGAAGGCCAAGCTAACGTTGACTGGCTGAGAGGAATCTTTCACGGGTCGAGCTGAAGGGACGGCGTTGCGTCGCATTATTTTACTTATTAGCCGCGCCTCGTGGGAGAAGGCATCCTCGTGGGAGAAGGCATCGCTATTAACCGGGGGAAAACCTGGAAAGTAACAACGGTGTCATCAACAAACGATCGTCCCTCCTCCCTGTTGGAGCGGTCCTCTGTACTATTGACCCCTTGTTTTTGTATTCGCTTCCCCTCCATTCTTGAGCCTCGTGGCTTTTCTGAAGGGGATTAACATCCACGATTTTTAGCCTCTCGATCAGTAATTGGTTTTGTAGTAACCTCGTTCAATAACGACGGCGACACAAACGGTGATGGGTGGAAACACCACGAGAGAGGTAAGAGGAGGACAGGAGACTTCCTCAAACACACATTCTACTCTTCAGTTTGGAGTATTGATCCTTTCTCATTAGCTGTAGAACTACGTCAAGCCATCAATCAATGGTGGTGTATGGAGCATGTCTGAGGGGACTGCTTTAGGCACTCCCAACCAACATACTAAATGGAAAAATCTACATGGGGGAATGAAATGAAAACTCGGTTCACATAAGTTATATGTAAACTAGAAGTGTAGAAGAAGCAACATGTTCGAAGAGAACGAGCCACGGAAAAGATGCTTCCATTACCTCTAGCTTTCCTCCTTTGTCCATCGATACAGTCGAGGACACATGTTGTCAGCAAGACCAACACTGATATCAGACGGAGAGTCTTTGTAGGAACATAAAATACCGGAACATTCATGATTAATGTGTTACATTCCTCATGTAGCTTGATCTTCAGCGCTGTCCGTCCTGGAGGAAGAGGAAATGTGTGATGAAGTGAGAGACAAGTGGTCGACGCTGAAATCACAAACGGATCAATTTCATCTCAGCGGAACATGCTTAATGTCTCATCGCTTGTTTCCATTTTTGTACCACTTTCTGCTAAGAGTTTCGCAAACATGTTTTGAATAATCACGAATGATAAAAAGGAAAAATGCAGTAAGTTCCTTGATGGTGAGCACCTTGCAGTTGGTCCAAAACCGAGTTGTCATTCACTAATCACCACCTGAGGTACATGTAATTAATTCACGACTAACTACCACTTCCTGATGCAATTAGCCAACTTCAGCTGCAAAACCAGGCAGAGCCAAATAACTTCGATAATTACCTAGGGCGAGCATTTGCAGTGTTGATGACAGAATTCCAGAAAAACGTGCCAGAGTGTGATTGGGCGTTACCTATGTTACCGGTAACGGTATGCTGGGTACATAGTTAGAGTTGGGTGGCAATAAAAAGTTCTTAATGAAAATACCAAGTTGGTTCTCACAAGGGATCTCTGTCAGGGCATTAATGATTCTTCAAATAGCATTTACTCTTATGACGTAGATGTGGCTTTAGCTCAGTGGTGACCCTGGTGGATGATGTTCGAGCGGGCGTGGGTTCGAATCTCGTAAAGTACCACTAAAGGCAGGTAGCAACCCTTTTCCTGGTGATATACATGTCGAAGTAATTGAAATCATCAGATATTTTCTTTCACCAGAACACCAATCCGAAAGAAATACAGTTTTGATATCCGCCGAGCATTCAGTACCCTGGTGTTAAAATAGAGTTCTGTTCATATTCCAAATATGGATCGATGCAAAGGTCGATCACCACAAATTCAAATCAATTTGTATCCAATAAGATTTTGGTGCATACTAATATTTTTCGATCTGTTTTTCTTGTAAATCAATGCACGATTTCAGAATAATCCAATTGAAGTGCAGCCTTCCATGGCTCACATCGTTATTACCAATACACGATGTCATCTCGATAACTCAATTATAGAAACATTTTATTGAATTTGTTCGATTGAACACAAACTGTTTATACCACAAAACCTGAAGGGCAAGGTTGCGACCGAGTTTTTTCTCTTAAACCATCACATTTGTTTTTTTTTTATTCGGCGTCTCCTCCTCACCCGGTCATCGTGGAAAGTCAAACGTGACGCACATTTCAATTGAGGAACGACACAAGCAGTTGGTAGAAGCGTTGATTTGTTGGCTGTGATCTGTTTATACAAAGACTCTCGAGTCATTAATCGTGGTTCAGTTCCATTCATACAAGTTATTACCACACGAATACAATGAATGTTTATCGGGACCAGAGGGTAACTGTTTTCTGATAAAGAAAGTGACGATATCCACCAGACGTCATACTATCAATTTTCGTCACTGGCATACTTTACCAGTTCTTGAGTTTGTCAGAAACTCCCTAAACCTTGATAAAACAACATTGTGTGGGCAAATCTTGATGTGGGTGGTGTACCAACTCTTTTTCCTGCATTTATATTTTAAGCACCGGGGGCGGACAGTGTTTTCGAGTTTCGAGACTAAAGCTAGCCGCACATGTGTGGCAAATCTCGATGCCGTAGGGGTGTTTTTAAAGTCGGCTGACCCAACGCTGTCGACTCGTCATTTATCCGGGTCAGTCGACTTTAAAAACACCCCTACCGCATCGAGATTTGCGCACATGTGCGCCTAGCTTTAGGCCAAGCGCACATTGACGGCAAATCTCAATGCGGCAGGGGTGGTTTTCAAGTCGACTGACCCAACGCTGCTGGACTCGTCATTGAGACGGGTCAGTCGACTTCAAAAACACCCCTGCCGCATTGAGATTTGCCATCAATGTGCGCTTATCCTAGCACGACCCTCAGAACCTGGACGGATAGAAATTCTCTTTCAGCATCGAGACCCATGTTTATAGGGACTAACTGGACGGCATCACATAAAACCGCCCATTTCTAAAGGCCCGTTTACACATGCAACTTTTCATATGCAACTTCATGCAACTTGTTGCATAAACCTGATGAGACCAAAAAGTTTCATAAAAGTTGCATGTGTAAACGGGCATGCAACTTGTTGCAACTCGATCACGCTGGATGTTGCATCGATTTTTCTATGTGTAAACCGTCCCAGGTAGTTTGCAACAAGTTGCAAGTTGCAACTTGGTGCAACCTAGTGTAAACCGGCCTTTACGTATTTAGCCACCGTTGATGGTCATCATGATTTTGTTGACGGTAAAAAATCTCCACCATACGTGACGAATTTTCGTAACTTGGTCTCCAGTAGACCGTCATAACCGGGCAATCCATCACGTTACCATGATAGGTCTGTGATAGGTAAAAGACTTGCATTACCAGGAACCCTTCTCAATGACAGCCAATGTGTCATGGCCAAGATATATGGCCGTTAATATCTCCTCATACTCCTGACTGCCCTAAGAAAGGTCACTGCAAACGGATGAAAGCTCTCCATGTGAAATCACCGTTTATTGTCCAAACGATTTCTTTATGGCATCTATAAAAACAGTTTGATACCGGGATCGTGGCTATATTGCGCCAGAAAATAGCCTTTGCCAGTCGAACAAGGTTTTTGTTCCGTACGTTGGCAGGTCTGAGGGTCGTATTGGCGAAGAACGTTAGCTTGGGAGGGGCTCGTACGATATCTGGGAACAATTGATATCAGATTTGAGAACGGAGTGGCTAGAACAAAAATCGTACCCGTATCCCTGCCCAGGGGCGCAATCAACCTCCTGCGCATGTCCAGCTTGACCACTTCCGGTCGTCAATACTATATTCTATTGGCTCTGCTGTGCAGACTGGGCACCACATGTCTATGCCACCCAGCATAACATGATATTGGTAACAAACCATTCCCCACCACGATGATCAGAGCTAATCATGAGGTTCAGAGCGGTCAAAGGAATGATCGAGAACCTTTTCCTAATCTCAACTCCATACAGAGTTGATGTCAATCACTCTTCACCACTCTCGTTGATTGGACTCGATAAAAGTCATTGATCTTCTCACCTTCGTTGACAGGTCAATGTAGATTGAACTGCTGACCGTTCATTCGAGTTGGATGCTGGGATTTTACTTTATGAAAACAAAGCGTACTTCGGTACCACAACAACAATAGGCTACTATCTCTCGTCCAGTTAGACATTCTAATGTAGCCAGGTCAGAATTTGGGTGTTGTGTCTTTTGTGATACGCTGTAGTGGAAGGCTCGGGCCTCCCCTCTGGCGGCAGAAGCCAGGGTGGTCGGCCATCTTGATTTCATTCTGCAAACAACTTGATTTTTTAGCTCTGCAAATTTTCAGTTAAATTCCCATTTACTCTGCATGTTCATTCCTGTGACCTGGCTGCATCCATCACCTCCCTGGGTTACATAAAGGACCTGATATCGGTGATTTGGACCTGGTTTCGGTGTGATGTCCTCTGTCGTAGCTATGATCCCCATAATGAATGGCCTTTCATTTGCTGAGTTTCCTCTGGAAAGCTCAGACGTTGCTGTCAACCTGACGTGACATGAACTCACGTAAACTCTATCATTAACGTGTCATCAGTTCATCATACCGTCTCGTACTCGATATATCGTCCTTCTATCGGTATCGATCATTCCACTGATAGATCGTGATAGACGGAGTCTGTCGGGGCAGTAATCAGATTCATTCAGAGAGATACAAATTATGATTGAAAGGAATGCAATATGACGGTTATCAAAACCCTCTCCCAATAGTGGCAGAACGTTCAGATAGTGAAGTGTTCTTTTTAAGCCATCATTATGGATCGATCTGACAGCAGAATGATATTCACCATCTGAGTGATTGAAAGCGGTGGGTTCTATTTCCGATGTCGTCTATGAACACCCGGCATGATCAACTTTGAAACCGAACCAAATCGCTTGTTAACTGTGTTTTAGCAATGAACCATGAAGGAGCTACTGTAGCAAAGTACAGATGACACCAATGAAAGGCAACCGCACCAGTAATCTACGACAGAAGCTTGTCGTCTTATGTTGACAGAGGGATTCGCATCATGGTCAGGGATGCGATTTACCCAGATCGTTTTTCGACAGCGTTTGTGAACCTCAAAAAGCAGTTCATGGCGAGGTTCCATCAGCATCAACTTTGATACCCTGACCATTCTACACTATGAGGTAATGGTGATACCCTCACCATTCTACACTATGAGGTAATGGTGATACCCTCGCCATTCTACACTATGATGTAATGGTGATACCCTCACCATTCTACACTATGAGGTAATGGTGATACCCTCACCATTCTACACTAGCGCATGATAAACTAACCTGTGAAACTAACCAGGACGTTTTGTTAAGTGTAGAGTCAAAAACTAGCATAATGGCTGATATTCATAAAAGTTAAGCATGTGCTTTTACTTAGATTTTTAAGCATATACTAGGCCAGATATTCATAAAACCTGAGCTAATGCTCCAATACTTGGTCCAGATTGGCCCATGACCTTTAGAAGCTCAGTTAGAGAGGACACAGTAATCCAAGCAGGCTCCAGTCTGATTACACAGACATGTAATCGATTTTTT
The DNA here is from genome assembly GCA_002633025.1 of Notospermus geniculatus. NCBI lineage: Eukaryota > Metazoa > Nemertea > Pilidiophora > Heteronemertea > Lineidae > Notospermus > Notospermus geniculatus. The sequence continues at coordinate 23,901 of NMRB01001003.1, read as the reverse complement.
TTTCAAATACTGTTTCAAGCGCCAAATCAGGGTATTAAAGAAACTCATCAGACAACACTGAACGATACTTCATTATGTGGGAGGAAACCGGGAGCCCGGGAGAGAACCTATGACTGGTATAACTTCGGTAGGCGAAATTCAGGGCGGAGTGTTTCAATTTGCCGTTTAGTGATATCATATTCACCACTTCTGATTGCTTAAAACCAAAATGAGGTTAATCATGGACCTAAATTTCCCGTTTTAGGTCCATGGGTTAATGGAAGTGCGGCATCCTCGACCTCAATTCACAACATCTGATGAGCAAATTGCAAAATGGACCATAATGGATGAAAGATAATACTGCTCACGTCCACGATATTTGTCGCCGCCCGCAAATACAGCAGGCGTGCCACTGAAAAGTTGGTCCAAGAGTCCGATGTTTTCAACGCTGTCTTGTGTACGGCGCTTTCATGGCTTCTGACATTGTTCACATCGTTCAGTCATTGAGTACTGTGCTTGGCGATTTGGCGCCAAGTTTTGGTTTTTATACCAGCCCTACACACTACCTAGTTAGCCTGGGTGAATGGAAAGTACCGTAGACTATCAAGTGCTGATAGAGATTGAGATAGAGACAGAGATAGAGGGGTACCCCGCGCACAAAATATTCGAGTGGGAATCGCACTCGCCGAACCTTGTCTGATTTGGTTTTTGGCGCATAGGCTTGTTGCTTTGCTTGTCCCTTGGGCTGAATGGGTCAATGTCGTCCTGGGTATACCTTATGTTTACCCAGGACCATCCTGGGTAATCATTTTCTTTACCCAGGTCGACGCTGGGTAAAGATAAGGATCCTTAACTTTACCCAGGTTGGAGTTCCCGCCGAATCTCGCTGATCGTACACCTGTGTCCGAGGATTGGTACTGCGCCCACGAATTAGGCCTAATAGTGTTATACAACATTTATGACATTGGTCGTTATGGAGCCTATAGCTGAACACCAGACATGGTTTTTGAAAAAAAGTTCCCCCAGTGTAGGACCACCGACAGCACAGTGCAGCAGCAGTCTGTCCACGTTCATCATCCGCAGCGTCTTCATTGGAAGACGCATACTCGGTCATTTGGGAGGTTTCGCAAGCCCCCGGTTAGGCCATACAACGACGTTTATCTATTGTTTGGGTATACCCACACAATAGATAAATGTGTCGCATGGCCTAACCGGGCGCTTGCGAAACCTCCCTACTAGTATCGATAGATTTTTCGACCATTTCGATCATTTCGGTGATTTCAATCATTTCGGCCATTTCAATCATTTTGGCCATTTCAATCATTTCGGCCGTTTCGATCATTTCGGCCATTTCAATCATTTCGGCTACTTCATTTCGGCCACTTCAATCATTTCGGCCACTTCATTTCGGCGACTTCAGTCATTTCGGCCACTTCATTTCGGCCGTATCGATCATTTCGGCCACTTCATTTTGGCCACTTCAGTCATTTCGGCCACTTCATTTCTGCCATTTCAATCATTTCGGCCACTTCATTTCGGCCGTTTCGATCATTTCGGCCATTTTATTCGCGATTGCATCGTGACATGCGTACCAAATTCCATCCACGGATGCAGTTGAACGATCAGAGCGATTCGGCGGGAACTCCAAGCTGGGTAAAGTTAAGGCTCCTCATGTTTACCCAGGATGATCCTGGGTAAAGAAAAGGATTACCCAGGATGATCCTGGGTAAACATAAGGTATACCCAGGACGACATCGACCCATTCAACGTCACTTGTTGATAGATTGGTAATAATGGCCACACACGCACTCTATATTATCAATAGACTAGTTCCCGCCTTTGCCGCGCTCTACTCCCGCGCGATACTGTCCATTGTTTTGGAAAGAGCGCCGCGGGAGTGGAGCGGCAAAGGCTGGAACCAGTCAATTATACGTCCATTGTAGGCCTACTTGTCTTTGGCTAACACATACTTGCTTTATGCAACCCGAATGTCGCATGAAATCTCGCAACCCGAATGTCGCATGAAATCACGTGATCTCATCATCGTAATGCACCAACCTATTCAATAACCGATTAATGAGTTCATTAATTTCGAAATCTCCTCCTGACATGTTTGCGTTCCTAGACATCATGATATTACTTATCTTATGATTGATGGGAATATAATGAATCACTTAGAGATTGAAGAGGACTTTTCAGTTTATTTCATCATTTTCTGAGACATGAGGATGATGAAATGAACACCCTCACGTGTGAAGGTCGGTGGAACACGTGTAATGTCATGGTTTGTGTCAGTGACGAAGGGAGCGAGCACTGGAAGCCCTGATGTTTTCAGGATGGGATAAATCGGACAGTGTTTGCAAGCAGATGGCCATGGCTGGTCAACCAGACAATGGTTAATCGTTTTTTTTAAACTTCGTCTTTGAGAATCTTGAGTACTTTGTGTGCCATAGGCTCCTCCAAGGAATTATGAATGGAGAGAAAAATAGTTTTTTATTAGTAATTAAGAGCGAAAGTCATGCTCCCATTGTCTGCCATGTATTGGTCGATATTTTCTCATAGCACCCTCATTGTACTCGTAGTACCCGCAGGTGGTACGGACAAGACGTACTTTTGACTGGAAATTGCATGTTTTGAAAAGGTCTATTTCAATCAACAATGTAGAGTTTTCATTATGACTTCACTTGAAGACAACATTAAACGGGAACGGAAGCAAATAACCGACCTAATAACACTTGTGTTGCTGACTCCAAACACTTGAAAGTGGTTTTTATGAAATGTCGACTTGCACCAGCCGAGAACAAAAGCTTTCGTTCATAATGAAGCCTCTCTTGGTGACTCTAATGAAACCAGTTACTATGGTGGAAGGTTTGTGTACAGGGCCCTTAGGTTGGGGTCACTTTCTCTGTATTCTTTCAAAAACGAAAATTTTGATAAAGAACGAGACCAACCTTCACCGAATGAGAGGTGTTGTAGGCTACATAATGTATGGTTGGTGGTCTATTGAAATACATCGGTTCGAGGAAGAATGCAAGTGCGCTCACAGCGTTGTCAATAGACAACAGCAATAAAATTGGATTCACCACTGCAGTGGTGTCATCCTACGCNTTTATTGTCCAAACGATTTCTTTATGGCATCTATAAAAACAGTTTGATACCGGGATCGTGGCTATATTGCGCCAGAAAATAGCCTTTGCCAGGGCCGGATCCAGGATTGACAGAAAGGGGGGGGGGCGTAGCTCGACGCCGCCCGCCCGAGGCGGTGAGCACCGAAAGAATGAAGCCCAAACAATTTTAAGTGTTTTTATATGCATTTTCCTGGCATCTGAGAGCAAAATACTCGAATTTTTATGTGATTAAATTTTTCTTGCTAAAAAAAATCACTACTCTGCCAAAAATAGGGGGCGTACGCCCCCCACGCCCCCCTGGATCCGGCCCTGTTTGCCAGTCGAACAAGGTTTTTGTTCCGTACGTTGGCAGGTCTGAGGGTCGTATTGGCGAAGAACGTTAGCTTGGGAGGGGCTCGTACGAGATCTGGGAACAATTGATATCAGATTTGAGAACGGAGTGGCTAGAACAAAAATCGTATCCGTATCCCTGTCCAGGGGCGCAATCAACCTCCTGCGCATGTCCAGCTTGACCACTTCCGGTCGTCAATACTATATTCTATTGGCTCTGCTGTGCAGACAGGGCGCCACATGTCCATGCCACCCAGCATAACATAATAATGTAGACTGGTTATTTCCTCGGCACCACATGATATTGGTAACAAACCATTCCCCACCACGATGATCAGAGCTAATCATGAGGTTCAGAGCGGTCAAAGGAATGATCGAGAACTTTTTCCTAATCTCAACTCCATACAGAGTTGATGTCAATCACTCTTCACCACTCTCGTTGATTGGACTCGATAAAGGTCATTGATCTTCTCACCTTCGTTGACAGGTCAATGTAGAATTGAACTGCTGACCGTTCATTCGAGTTGGATGCTGGGATTTTACTTTATGAAAACAAAGCGTACATCGGTACCACAACAACAATAGGCTGCTATCTCTCGTCCAGTTAGGCCTTCTAATGTAGCCAGGTCAGAATTTGGGTGTTGTGTCTTTTGTGACACGCTGTAGTGGAAGGCTCAGGCCTTCCCCCTGGCGGCAGAAGCCAGGGGGTCGGCCATCTTGATTTCATTCTGCAAACAACTTGATTTTTTAGCTCTGCAAATTTTCAGTTAAATTTACTCTGCATTTTCATTCCAATACACTCCTCCCTCCCTGGGTTACATAAAGGACCTGATTTCGGTGTATAGGACCTGGTTTCGGTGTGATGTCCTCTGTCGTAGCTATGATCCCCATAAATAATGAATGGCCTTTCATTTGCTGAGTTTCCTCTGGAAAGCTCAGACGTTGCTGTCAACCTGACGTGACATGAACGCACGTAAACTCTATCATCAACGTGTCATCAGTTCATCATTTACCGTCTCCCACTCGATATATCGTCCTTCTATCGGTATCGATCATTCCACTGATAGATCGTGATAGACGGAGTCTGTCGGGGCAGTAATCAGATTCATTCAGAGAGATACAAATTATGATTGAAAGGAATGCAATATGACGGTTATCAAAACCCTCTCCCAATAGTGGCAGAACGTTCAGATAGTGAAGTGTTCTTTTTAAGCCATCATTAAGGCACGATCTGACAGCAGAATGATATTCACCATCTGAGTGATTGAAAGCGGTGGGTTCTATTTCCGATGTCATCTATGAACACCCGGCATGATCAACTTTGGAACCGAACCAAATCGCTTGTTAACTGTGTTTTACCAATGAACCATGAAGGAGCTACTGTAGCAAAGTACAGATGACACCAATGAAAGGCAACCGCACCAGTAATCTTCGACAGAAACTCGGTTTATCCCCAATCATGTCGTCTTATGTTGACAGAGGGATTCGCATCATGGTCAGGGATGCGATTTACCCAGATTGTTTTTCGACAGCGTTTGTGAACCTCAAAAAGCAGTTCATGGCGAGGATCCATCAGCATCAACTTTGATACCCTCACCATTCTACACTATGAGGTAATGGTGATACCCTCACCATTCTACACTAGCGCATGATAAACTAACCTGTGAAACTAACCAGGACGTTTTGTTAAGTGTAGAGTCAAAAACTAGCATAATGTCTGGTTGCACAATCGATTCATCACGTCAACACCTCGCTCGCACCTGATTAATGATTACAATCGTTGCTGCTGATGATAAGTGTTCATTAAGCTTGTTTTTAATGAAACTGCTGACGAACACGACATCAGCAACAGCATTCCGTGACAGTTACACCAGCTCACTCCAGGGATACTTCTGTTTTTTCTTGTGGTAATTGTGCTATAACAAGTGAAACCTTAATTGGCAACGAAACTACAGTACCGTACGACAACAGTTTTGTAATCCGTGCCGCACGCTGCACGGGCAGGTTTTCATCAAGTGTTCTGAGTACCGTACATGTATGCTCGGTAAGGCTCACACATGCTGTTTTTTTCTTGGCCCTGATAATAAAAATTTCACAAAAATCGCATACAACGGCTTCGATCTTGTAAGGCAGGCGTTAAACCTGATGGCAAACAATATGTTTAATAAGGTAATATCCATTTGATGTTGTTTAGATTGTATTTGTAGCGTAAAATATGAAATAAAATGCAATTTTGGAATTCTTTAGTTGGCGCCCTCTGGAGGCTCCACCACCTGGGAAACTTAAGCATTGGGTTTTTGGGGTGTGATAAGAGCACCCTACAATATTCACCATACTGCATATTTGTAGTTTCCAGCTTAAATGTCGCCCAGCTCCCGGACTAATATTATAGAAACAAGAGTGAATCAGATATCTCTCGGGAAATCTGAACTGGGATTGGACTTCCTCATAAAACACAGCCTCAACAAAACGCTGATCGTTTAGAAACTGTTCCATTGTCGAATACGAGAAAACTGCCAACGATATTTCACCAAACCAATAGTGAAAAAAGGGTTGTAGCGCAGGCGAGGATGCGTTATTAAAGTCCTAGTAATAAATCTTAACTTCGTTCTGGTCCACAGGGACTCCATTCTCATTTGGTTAACTCCAGCAAACCACTTTGCGGCCCTTTGTTTCCAACTCATCTCATCAGATTTCAATATTTCAAGCCTTTTCTCCGCCGGGACCAATACATTATTCGTTTGAACGGCTTGTCATATAAATCGAATGTCGATCAGCTGTAAAGTTTGTCTGATTGGCTAACTTATTGCCAATACTTGGTCCAGATTGGCCCATGACCTTTAGAAGCTCAGTTAGAGAGGACACAGTAATCCAAGCAGGCTCCAGTCTGATTACACAGACTATGTAATCGACTTTTTTTCAAATACTGTTTCAAGCGCCAAATCAGGGTATTAAAGAAACTCATCAGACAACACTGAACGATATACTTCATTATGTGGGAGGAAACCGGGAGCCCGGGAGAGAACCTATGACTGATATAACTTCGGTAGGCGAAATTCAGGGCGGAGTGTTTCAATGTGCCGTTTAGTGATATCATATTCACCACTTCTGATTGCTTAAAACCAAAATGAGGTTAATCATGGACCTAAATTCCCCGTTTTAGGTCCATGGGTTAATGGAAGTGCGGCATCCTCGACCTCAATTCACAATATCTGATGAGCAAATTGCAAAATGGACCATAATGGATGAAAGATAATACTGCTCACGTCCACGATATTTGTCGCCGCCCGCAAATACAGCAGGCGTGCCACTGAAAAGTTGGTCCAAGAGTCCGGCGATCTTTTCAATGCTGTCTTGTGTACGGCGCTTTCATGGCTTCTGACATTGTTCACATCGTTCAGTTACTGAGTACTGTGCTTGGCGATTTGACGCCAAGTTTTGGTTTTTATACCAGCCCTACACACTACCTAGTTAGCCTGGGTGAATGGAAAGTACCGTAGACTATCACGTGCTGATAGAGATTGAGATAGAGACAGAGATAGAGGGGTACCCCGCGCACAAAATATTCGAGTGGGAATCGCACTCGCCGAACCTTGTCTGATTTGGTTTTTGGCGCATAGGCTTGTTGCTTTGCTTGTCACTTGGGCTGAATGGGTCAATGTCGCCCTGGGTATACCTTATGTTTACCCAGGACCATCCTGGGTAATCATTTTCTTTACCCAGGTCGATGCTGGGTAAAAATAAGGATCCTTAACTTTACCCAGGTTGGAGTTCCGCCGAATCGCGCTGATCGTACACCTGAGTCCGAGGATTGGTACTGCGCCCACGAATTAGGCCTAATTGTGTTATACAGCATTTATGACACTGGTCGTTATGGAGCCTATAGCTGAAGACCAGGCATGGTTTTTGAAAAAACGTTCCCCCAGTGCAGGAACACCGACAGCACATTGCAGCAGCAGTCTGTCCACGTTCATCATCCGCAGCGTCTCCATTGGAAGACGCATACTCGGTCATTCGGGAGGTTTCGCAAGCGCCCGGTTAGGCCATACTACGACGTTTATCTATTGTTTGGGTATACCCACACAATAGATAAATGTTGTCGTATGGCCTAACCGGGCGCTTGCGAAACCTCCCTAGTATCGATAGATTTTTCGACCATTTCGATCATTTCGGCCATTTCAATCATTTCGGCCACATCATTTCGGCCATTTCAATCATTTCGGCCACATCATTTCGGCCATTTCAATCATTTCGGCCACATCATTTCGATCATTTCGGCCATTTCAATCATTTCGGCCACATCATTTCGGCCATTTCAATCATTTCGGCCACTTCATTTCGGCCGTTTCGATCATTTCGGCCATTTCAATCATTTCGGCCACTTCATTTCGGTCATTTCAATCATTTCGGCCACTTCATTTCGGCCATTTCAATCATTTCGGCCGTATCGATCATTTCGGCCATTTCAATCATTTCGGCCACTTCATTTCGGCCATTTCAATCATTTCGGCCGTTTCAATCATTTCGGCCATTTTATTCGCGATTGCATCGTGACATGCGTACCAAATTCCATCCTCGGATGCAGCTGAACGATCAGAGCGATTCGGCGGGAACTCCAAGCTGGGTAAAGTTAACGCTCCCCATGTTTACCCAGGATGATCCTGGGTAAAGAAAAGGATTACCCAGGATGATCCTGGGTAAACATAAGGTATACCCAGGACGACATTGACCCATTCAGCGTCACTTGGGGATAGATTGGTAATAATGGCCACACACGCACTCTATATTATCAATAGACTATTTCCCGCCTTCGCCGCCCTCTACTCCCGCGCGATACTGTCCGTTGTTTTGGAATTAGCGCCGCGGGAGTGGAGCGGCAAAGGCTGGAACCAGTCAATTATACGTCCATTGTAGGCCTACTTGTCTTTGGCTAACACATACTTGCTTCATGCAACCCGAATGTCGCATGAAATCTCGCAACCCGAATGTCGCATGAAATCTCTAATCACGTGATCTCATCATCGTAATGCACCAACCTATCCAATAACCGATTAATGAGTTCATTAATTTCGAAATCTCCTCCTGACATGTTTGCGTTCCTCGACATCATGATATTACTTATCTTATGATAGATGGGGATATAATGAATCACTTAGAGATTGAAGAGGACTTTTCAGTTTATTTCATCATTTTCTGAGACATGAGGATGATGAAATGAACACCCTCACGTGTGAAGGTCGGTGAAACACGTGTAATGTCATGGTTTGTGTCAGTGACGAAGGGAGCGAGCACTGGAAGCCCTGATGTTTTCAGGATGGGATAAATCGGACAGTGTTTGCAAGCAGATGGCCATGGCTGGTCAACAAGACAATGGTTAATCGTTTTTTTTAAACTTCGTCTTTGAGAATCTTGAGTACTTTGTGTGCCATAGGCTCCTCCAAGGAATTATGAATGGAGAGAAAAATAGTTTTTTATTAGTAATTAAGAGCGAAAGTCATGCTCCCATTGCCTGCATGTAGGCCTATTGGTCGATATTTTCTCATAGCACCCTCATTGTACTCGCAGTACCCGCAGGTGGTACGGGGACAAGACGTACTTTTGACTGGAAATTGCATGTTTTGAAAACGTCTATTTCAATCAACAATGTAGAGTTTTCATTATGACTTCACTTGAAGACAACATTAAACGGGAACGGAAGCAAATAACCGAGCTAATAACACTTGTGTTGCTGACTCCAAACACTTGAAAGTTGTTTTTATGAAAATGTCGACTTGCACCAGCCGAGAACAAAAGCTTTCGTTCATAATGAAGCCTCTCTTGGTGACTCTAATGAAACCAGTTAGTATGGTGGAAGGTTTGTGTACAGGGCCCTTAGGTTGGGGTCACTTTCTCTGTATTCTTTCAAAAACGAAAATTTTGATAAAGAACGAGACCAACCTTCATCGAATGAGAGGTGTTTTAGGCTACATAACGTATGGTTGGTGGAAATACATTGGTTCGAGGAAGAATGCAAGTGCGCTCACAGCGTTGTCAATAGACAACAGCAATAAAATTGGATTCACCACTGCAGTGGTGTCATCCTACGCCCCTTTCTCGAATGATATAAACAAACACTCTCAGCTCTCTCATTGGTTTTCGACGAGCAATGAGAAGGTGAGAGGCCCTGAACAGGGAGAGACAAGCAATGAGAAGGTGAGAGGCCCTGAACAGGGAGAGTCAGCCGGTCTCTTCAATCGATATCACAATTACCTTACATTGGTTGAAAGTGATCAACAGGTTGTGAAGAGAGTTGCTTATGCTGGATTCATGGTTTTAAGTCTGTGAAAGCTCGGACTCCCTTATGCTGGATTCATGGTTTTAAGTCTGTGAAAGCTCGGACTCATTTTGTTGGATTCATGGTTTTAAGTCTGTGAAAGCTCGGACTCATTTTGTCTGATACCCAGGATATCAGCAGTGACGAGACCGATATACGTGTATGTATATTGATTTAAAAGAATACGTGCACTACAGGAATGATATAGCAACGACATGAATGATCACATGATACTAGCAGCATCACAAACGGCTTGTGAGGAAACTACATCCTACCATGTAACCGGCAATGGTTGCACGATTCGGTTCAATTTCTTTACCCCGGACTTTAAATCAACGTGAAATAAATCGGTAAATCAGTTGAAAATCACTCACCTTTTAGGATCTGCTAGAAATATGGACGTTTTGTTTACGTTTGTTGACGTTTTATGAATCCTTTCATCAGAATACGGGAGACTTCGAATCCGTCTGCCGCAGTTGAGTCGCACGGATTGTCCAAACAACGCGGCTAGTATGCGCATGCGCATTATCGCGTTAGTGGATGAGAAATTACCGATAGATACTGGCGATGAGAGAGAGAGAGAGAGAGGCGCCTTCTGCATTCAGCTTTAACTGGATTACCAATTGAAGAAAGTAAGGTAAGGCGATTTGTTTCCGACACTTGTAGGCTAGTTAGTTTTTACCATGGCCAAGAGGAAATGGCCAATAAACACATTTCTACTTTATATCACATTCGAAAGATTTACTGGGCCTAGATTCTACATCAAGTAGGATGCCTTCGTCAGACGATAACCGTTTCCTCCAAAACATTTGCACGTCGGTAACAGGGTGGAGGTCGTGGAGGTCTTGCTGCATACGTGGGCGTGCCAACTATTCACATCTCGGCGCGATAGTTTCATCATGTGTGCATCTGGAAACTGACCGCTAATTTTGTACTCGTTTCTTCCGAACTTCTGTGATCGCAACAGTCGAACGCCTTCTTGACTCTCTGATTTCCGTATTTCGTATTTAAGGCTTCTCAAAAAAACGTCATTTTATATGAACATATCGGTCCTAGGGGTTTACAAATATAAATGCCATTGTTAACCCCTTTGAAATGATGTGTTGATGAACACCGAGTTTCCGGGTTGGTTCGCCACAAAGTTAATTCTGAAAGGGGATACGGCTTAGAGACGATCCGAAGTTAGTTCTGAAAGGGGATACGGCTTAGAGACGATCTGAAAGAATGAAACAGTAGGGAGTTTTCGCCAAGCCCCCGAAACGCCAACGCGAACGCGCCAAACTTATTGTTCGATGCTACGATGAAACCACTGAACAAAAGGAGAGAAGTTCGCGTTGGCCTTTTCGGGGGGCTTTGCGAAAACTCCCTAGTATCTGTCATAAGACGCGGAAACTGCAGATGGGAACGTCGGCCTACAATTATACATGTACATGTAGCTCCGTGCGCTCTGACCTGAAGTAAATCTTCGTCGACCTTTGTCGATGTATCCAAACAACATACCCTGTACTTATTTTACTTCGGTCTTCCTGCTGCACAGGGATCAGACTCGATAGGCCCTATGCTGACAATAAACTGCAACAATTGACCATAACTGTTGTTTCCAACAATGGAAATGAAAGTTTGATACGCCGAGTGAGAAGGATAGCTTACTTTCGTTCCCATCTGTCAGAAATAGATATTTTTTTACGTCGATACGTTGGTTCAGGTAACCATGATGAATGGAGCGAGACAAAGGAAGAAAGATAAGTACCTTTTTGATAGCTCCACACAGACCAGGTGAAATCAAACACCTGTTGGACAATGTAACGAATTGATTAAAAATAGTGCGGCATTCAAACGAAACAAAAAACCGATTGCTTTTCCCAAGCACTAATGTGTGATGACTCGAGTCGCGTCCACAAGTGATTCATCATTCCAGTCATTATATCTCCTGTCTCCCATTGACGAGCGCTATTAGCACAGAGTGTTTCACTGACAAAGTGGGCCCGCGGACAGAGTGGTTCGCAGACAAAGTTCGCCCATGTAGAAGGCGTACCGCTCACCAAGTAGGCCAATAGTGTGTAGGACGTATCGCACACAAATTAGGCCCACAAAGTAGGCCCATGAACAGAGAGACGAGAGCGTTTCATTCACAAAAAGTGTCACCAATTTCTGCTGCATTTTCTTCTATTGTCCTCACGGGTCCATATTCATAAACATACTAAGTCAAAGTGGGATACGTATCTTTTGTGTTGAACAAAGGATAAGTGTCACACTTATACTTAAGTAGTTTTATGAATATCGACCCTGGAGACGTTTACTTCCAAAGACCACCAAAAATCTTTCTTGATACATTCTCGATACATTCCGACAAAAAATATTAATCATTGTTTCTCTTCTTATCTCATCCTTCATTTTCGACGAGGGTCTTTGACGGGATAATCTCCCAGATCTTTCATCACTAGTGATTAGATACTACAAGGGAACCGTAAACATCGCCTGGAAGTCAGTCACTTCATCATCAAGTGTTCAATCAATCGGTGAATGGGAAGACTGATAAAAAAACTGTACTTGGGAGAAAGCTCAGCTCATAACGGCAGTTTGCGTCGGGAGCCTCGTCCAAGAATTCGCCATTGAACAAAAAGCGGACGGCTTTCCCCCTGGACATTGTTTCCTCTTACACCAGTCGAGTCATTCTTTCCAAAACACACATTTCCCTACACAACATTTGTGAGTTTGACAACTTGCCGTGATTTGCCATACCTATTGGTCCAGTGGTTTGCCGTCAATACTTACACACGGCATCATTAAACAATCTTGACTACCACATCAGTCGTCATTAAACCCGTGTAAGTGGTAGAAACCGGGCACATGATGGAGTTATCGAAACACCTGAACTTGACTGGGCTACGTGACGGAAAGAATCAAGGTAGGGTCTTTGACGGGATAATCTCCCAGATCTTTCATCACTAGTGATTAGATACTACAAGGGAACCGTAAACATCGCCTGGAAGTCAGTCACTTTATCATTAAGTGTTCAATCAATCGGTGAATGGGAAGACTAATAAAAAACTGTACTTGGGAGAAAGCTCAGCTCATAACGGCAGTTTGTGTCGGGAGCCTCGTCCAAGAATTCGCCATTGAACAAAAAGCGGACGGCTTTCCCCCTGGACATTGTTTCCTCTTACACCAGTCGAGTCATTCTTTCCAAAACACACATTTCCCTACACAACATTTGCGAGTTTGCCAACTTGCCGTGATTTGCCAGGTATTGGTCCAGTGGTTTGCCGTCAATACTTACACACGGCATCATTAAACAATCTTGACTACCACATCAGTCGTCATTAAACCCGTGTAAGTGGTACAAACCGGGCACATGATGGAGTTATCGAAACACCTGAACTTGACTAGGGTACGTGACGGAAAGAATCAAGGTTTGCGGGAAGTTGCCTTCGTTAGAGCTAATGACCCGGGTTAATGACACACCTTCACCACAACTTCTCAAGTACTTTCCAACTCTTACATTTAATGACATTTCTGAGAAAGTTTCTGAAGGAGTTGTAATCATTAACTGGTTTTAGGATTTCTTGATGTTGGCTTAGAAGGAGAAGAATCAAGGTTCAACTGTTCAATGCTTTGCGAGAGAAAAGGTTTGCGTTTGATTTTCCAGTTTACGAAACGTGTGTGGTTTTTGCCTATCGTTTCCTTTCTAAATGTTCGACCCATAGTCCTGGCCGCGTTGATAACCCCATCCCTTCCACAGCCTGGTCAACAGCTCAGCCATGGCTTTACTAATGAGAGATAGTGAATAAAGTCGGCCGGAGCTGTTTTCTTAGCCACTTAATCGAAAAATCGATCTTGAAAGGTATGTTTCCCAAGACATCTTAGTGTCAGGTTAACTGATGCGAGTCTTGAAAGCATTGGGTGGTCCTTCGCAATTAAGGGCGCGAGTTTTCACCACCAGGAGATCCTGGATTAACAAAAAGGCTGCGATGAGATCTTGGATTTTGACAAAAAGTGTGTCGACCCATGATGAGGGTAAACCAAATAGAAGCCCTGACTATAAAAGCATTCCTTCGACTGATCGCTTTTACCAATTCCCACTCGATTCTTTGAATCAATTCACCATTGAAATCTGCTTACAGCGCCGTTGACTAGATTTACCAAGAATTCAAAGCCTCCTAACGCCCTCTCGTCTTCCTTCCAATTCATTGCTTTTCCTATTCATGCGCTTTTGCCAGTTTAACTAAAGACGCCGAAGAACATTGAAGACATCTTCAGTTCTCCTTCAAATCTTCCTTCTCTCCACCAGTATTCGGAAACGTCTCGTATTCGTGCAGCCAGTTAGTCGGCTAATTAACACTTCATTTGAACAGCCTCATTGATGAGACGAGATGCAACTTGAACTAGACCTTAATCAAATCTTGCTTTAATTTAGTAGCACTTCAAAAAGATAATTCCTTTACTCAGCGATGTTCCTGATTTGAATATGTCGATGACTGAGTTTTTCTTCCTCTCTAGATCAATTCATTTATAGACTTCTAAAACGGTCTAACACGTCTGTTTAGAGCTATTCTTAGCCTCATTGATTTCAGGTGTCGTAGATTTTTTGTGTCAAAATCGACATTCTAACAGGCAAAAAATTCCCGCTGCAGAAGATCAGTCGTCAGGAAAAAACAGCTCGCACGTTCCCGCCTGAAGCCAGAACATGTTACCTCCAGATCTTGTCGATAACATCCATCAACTCACTTCCTTCATTAGTAATTCACAATCGACAGAACCTTCCGGTTTCAGACCCATCAATTCATTTAAATTCTCTTTGATGTCATCCTAAATGTATTATATTTTTAGAAGGGGGGGGGGCGTAATGATTTTCCTAACAATATCATCGCCTCTGATAAAGGACCTAGACAAAAAAGTTCACAGATCACTACAGTACATGTATATCATGAGTAGGCTAGGTCAAGTCGGTGTTGAAGAAACACAAGAGCATCATTTTGCATACTCCTCTGAGATGCTGCGGGGAGTTTCATTGTTATCCTCTTTTCTTCTGAACCAGCCGTATTCCTGATCGGCGTTGATAACCGTCCCATCACAAGCTTTGTATTTCATTGTCACGTGTTTGTCTGACCGGCAAGGGTTTGCACCTCAAACGGAAAAAAACCAACTTACAGATTTACCACAACAGATTAATCTTATAGATTTACCACAACAGATTAATCAAACCAATTGAAGAGTTTTCTACCGAAAGAAACATTCTGTCACAAACAATCAACACGTGGCGGATCTGTGAGAACAAGATTTTATGAAATTTCGACTTCGTCATATCACAAATTCCTCGCCTTTCGACCCGTTCAAATTAAGCAAATTGTCGTGTAGTGATTTGGAATAAATAGTAATTGCTTTTTCGCATGTCTTTCATGAATTATGGCAGTTTGGCATTGGTTACATTCGAAACCGTCGTGTTGAATGAGAATATCGCGAGCTTAGCTTTAAATATCTTAGGCTTGGAGCCTAATGCTCGCACACGACCAAAACACATTCCTGGATGCGTGCATTGAGGAGGTCCAGAAATAATGTGCTAGTGTTCCATCGTGTTTTTAAAGGTATTCCATCATAGCTGATGGGACAAGGAAGATACGAACGCACTGCCTTTTCTGCCTTCCACCTTACCAAGTCTCCCAAACAACTCTGGCAAGTTGGGCCCTCAAATCAGTGCACAATGAAGAAAACACATTAACCCTAAGTACCATATACCACAACCAACAGTACCATATTGCACCGCATCCACTTCATTGTTTGACTCGCAGAAATAGCAATATTGCATATAGAAACATTATTATATCTAATAAAATATTCACACCTACTCGACCATTTTTTGCATCAATACCAGTGTTGCTCCCTCTTCATAATACATGGACAAGAGTTTATAAGTTCGTAACTGCTGGTTAGGGAGATGATGATATCGTATTTTTGTCGGTTTGGCAAATAGAAGGGTGCTTTTCAAAGATTGCCACTTAGTCGCGTCGGGTGTATGGCTCTGAAGGGACCTCGATCATGGGTTATTTCATATGTAGTCGGGCAATATTCCACGGAAACTTTTCAGATCGTGATTTTTCTGTTTTCATGTCTGAGTAATGCATACATCGCTCTGTCGAGTAGATCATACACACGCTCCGGAATCATGGCATTCCCAGACTATCTATCTATCTATCTATCTATCCAACTCTCTCCAAGCCAGGTCAATCTACCAAACAGACTCTCATCAAATTCTTTTCCCCACTCTTGTTCTAGTTTTGTTTTCGCCAGTAAATCCATCTGCACATTTTCCATTCTTTTCCTTCCGTCCAAGTCCATCACTCTGCAGTTGAATTGATTCAGTAGCGGTACTTCGGTAGAAGAATCAGGTGGTTAGAATCATCAGCAAGATAGGAAGTCAACCTTCTTAGTGCCAAGAAAAAAGGTTTCACATACTTCATTATTAATAACTACAGGAGAAATTAATCCTGGATGAGAAAGCAAAGCCATTTGTCAACGTGTTTTCTTCGGTCGACTCAATGAATATTCATAACCATAAACCTCGTTGTGTACGAACGGAGCTACGTGTAAACCCATCATCACATCATTTAGGTTAATCGAAAGTTACGAGTCGATGAAGCGCTTATTCAAGTATGCGCGAACTTCCCAAATTACATGAAATTCATTTTCCCATTACAGCCCACCATCTGCTAAATGAAAAACAAATAAGAAACAAGAACTATATCGTGTACATAATAAATGTTGTTCTGAGTAGATGAATCATCGACAGTTCTTTTGAGTACACTCTCAGAATGATGACTTCTGAACATGTTGTTATCAATAGGCAACAATCAACATGTGGACGGAGCTTGTCCACTTCATTGTCAAGAAGATCAATGATGCGGTCAGATATCAAATTTTGTCATTTTTCTGCAGCATTGGGAGACAATTCCATGTCGACATCACGGCATGACGATAGACTTTTTGGCCCACCATAGCGGCAACTATGGGTGAACAGTTTGTCAGCTCCTCGGAGAATAATAGAAAATGGCCATTTGA
>NMRB01001002.1:173791-203107 GCA_002633025.1 Notospermus geniculatus | reverse complement strand
ATCATTCTTCGAGTCATTGTATTCTGTTTTTCTCATTTTCCAAAGATAGATGAGAAATCCGTCTTATGATATCGCTGTTCATTTTGATGCACCGGCTTTCTGTATAGCCCTGGTTACACCTATCCAAAATCCCCGTGCTTTTTGAGACACGGGGTTTTTCCGAACCAGAAAGAACACGGCGTTGACACGGCGAGCGGTTACACTACTAAAAGTGCGATATGTAATAAGTTCCGTATCCAGGTGTAACGTTTTTCAGTGTGGCCGTTTTTCAGTGTGATTCCCCTTGTTCGGAACAGACTGCGAAACAGACTCTGTTTCTCTGTGTGTTGCTGATTGTCAAGTCGCCGCTTATTCCGTCAATCTATTGTAATGTCACACTGGCACACGGCCCACACTGAAAAACGATACAAGTGTAGTGAAAGGAATCAAAGTGCCCCATGATTCTAGTCCGGTTTTAGTGTTCAACGAGTGATGCTGATAGCTACAGAACCATGACCATTCAACTGAATATAACCTCAGGGTAGCAGGCTATTGTAACTGGAACTTGCATTCCTTGGACGACCATTCCTTTCACACTGGCACTTTTTTGTAGCAAAGAGGTCACGTGTCCATATTTTTACCAATCATGTCCAGTTTTTTGTTCAATTTTAGTTACTAAACGGCAGTCCCATTATATCTCACAACATTGTATTTGGGCGAGATGCTACGTCAGCAAGCTGTAATTCTTTGAGCCATTCGAAGATTTTTCAATGTCGTCTCTGCATCTGTTCCATTATCGAATCGATGCGTACTAAATATTTTGAAAGCTTGTAGCGCCTACATGTGCCGTGTTTTTTATAACAGAGTTATCTGCTTGCTTCACGAAGTTAGACATTCACAATAAAATTTAAGAAGGAAATACAATTCAGCATCAGTGTTAATGCAAACCGCTGAAGGAAACCTAGGAAACTAAAATTAATCAGCTTCATAATTGATTGACTTACGTTTGCATTTGAAGTTAGAATAAATGACTTGGAGATATAGAGCGACTCGCACGAAAATCAATTATTGCCACTTTGCGAATTTCAGAAATTATGTCATATCAGGCTAGTGGTTGAGCGAACCGAAAACTAATCGAATCATTTTTTAGGGAGTTTCTCCTAATTGATTGTGTGTGCCGCAGGCTAATCGCATGATTGATATCTTGGGAAAGGTTTCTAATAATCACTTGTCATCTGATTGTGAACAACATTTATGCAGCAGCGATTGTTGACGGGAGGTACCGAGACTAATCTAGGTTTGGAAAGATGCTCATTTTTGCTTTTTTCGAATCAGCTTAACCTACTGAATGTACCCACGCCTGCGCAGAGATTAGAACACTCCTTTTTTGAGCGCGTCTCGAACACATAATCGCCTAAAACGGAAATCGTCGCATATAGCGGAGGCCATAAACAATAATAACACCTTTATCTCTGGTTCTATTACGAGGTTATTGGATGTGGGATGATGTATCGGTTTATAGATAGTCTCCTACCTCCTCGATCTGACAGCAAATGAGTATAAATTAGGCAATTAATTTTCCCCTTCTGAACATGGGATGATATACATGTACGTACGAATTCTAAAATAATAGTATCTGGAGGCATCAATATAAGATTTTGACGCATTAAAGCATTTATGAAACATCTGCGCATCAGCGATACCACTGGGTTTTTGAGAGTTGCAGCTAATTTTTAAAAAATACCATGTTAGATGGTGAACGCAGAATATGAAGAAGTTCAAATATGAACAAGTTTACAGTTCTGCAGGAATTTTTGGTCGGGAGGGGGTTGATCCCTGTCTAGAAACGGATCATCCCATAATGTACATGTATACTTCTCTTATTGGCTGTGGCTACTGTCCAAGCAACCCGAAATCTGATCAGTGATTTCCTCTTGGAGTACATTCGTGGTCCACCGTCATTTTCACACCCCGTCTGCACGTGATTGAGAAAACCCTAGGGAACAGGTTGGCTTGTCGATATCAAAGAATTCCATGGGTTTCATCCGAACGAACGCGAAAAACGCATTGACTAATGAAATTATGATATAGCCAAATTACACAGGAGAAATAACACGGCGGCTACATTCAGCCTATATGGACATCAGAAACTGTAACCACGAATTACTTTGATGTGAAACCTGCTGACAAAGGTATCGAATCGCACTCGCAATCGAATTAATTCCGCATGGCCTCATTGGGAGTAATTCAGGCGTAGGCCTGGATTCATGTCAGATCCTATTGCAAGTCCCCATGAGGACCTTTTATACGATAACCTTGCGTCACTTATCTCGAATTGTTTTACATATAGTGTGATTTCGACGTTGGGTGGCGCTGTAGCCAAGATAATTCCATTCAATTTCACGATTCTCAGCGCCCTCCAACGTCGATCTTTCGCAGCTACGACTGGAGAAAAACCCGCCAACTTTTTGCTCTGAATGGCCTATGTTGATTCTACATGTAGATATGGACAAGAGGGTTAATATACATATAACAATTGACAGATACGCAAGAGAAATTGACGACGATACCGTTCACTCGATTTATCTCACAAGTTAAATCATTGATTCAATCACGTAACCCAAGCTGTCTCATCATGATCGATCTGTAACCGACACGTGATACCATCAGTCAAGTGATCCTTATTGATTATTGGTGATATTCCTCTCACGTCTGTCTCGGATGCATCCGACAGCAACTTGTTCAACTTCCGTCGTGGCAAGGGTATCCAGTTCGTATCGGACGACGACTTTCAGCTTCAAAACATTCGCTCGGCAGACAGTCTAAAGGCTTTGCACAAGGCCAGGGAATAGTGTTTAAGGGATCACCCCGCCAACGCTGACGCTCGACGGGCGTGCCTTTTCCAAATTCCAGGGAGAAATTGTGTGTATGAAAGGTATTCAGCGTCATCACGTCGTGCATGTACGTACCTCGCTCTCGTCACTCACAACATTACTTCTTTCTGTCTCTAGATCCTCCTGACCATGCCAGCCGGGCATCCCCTGAGAAAACCGCCGATCATCCAGCCCAGGAACCACCGCCGGGGTACGGTCAACCATCCCCGGGACAACCGCCGCCACCGTACTCACAACCCCCTCCAGGGACCCAGCTGTATGCGCAACCCATGCAGCCAGTTGGAGCGTATGGGGGTAAGTTTATTCAAGCACTTGGTTTTCGTTTCGCCCATTAAAGTATCGATTAAGTTTCTGATAATGAAATTTTGACTACTTTCTAGCGCCGCCACCCGGAGGAGCGACCACCGTCGTCGTCACCAACCAGCCCACACAGCCGGCAGTCGTCGTTGGTTTCAACCCAGTCCTTGGTGTCTTCTCCACCCCGGGTACTTGTCCACATTGTCAGGCCGTTATCACTACGGTCACCTCGTGTCGAGTCGGGTCATTCACGTGGCTACTAGCGGCCGTCATGTGTTTGGTCGGGTAAGTCAAGGAATTTACCGATGGGCAATGAGAAAACTGACATAGGGATATTATAATTGAGATTAAGGAATGTTCTGATCACTAGAGATGCTGGCCTTTGCATCAATCGACAAGGAGAAGCGTTCGAGCAACTATCGCGTGTCTTCGTCTCCGTTTCCTCGAGCCCTTTTTCTGCGGAAATAACCGCCCATACGACCTAGAGTGTTAACTCCACATGCTGGTCATGAATTGGCCTGAACATTGCCACACTTTGCGGGTTGATTTCACGTTCGTCTTGACGATGGTCTATACATAATGTATTTCAGCACGTCAACACGCCAAGAACTTTATGATAAACAAGTACATGTTGGCTTTTAATGATCATATCAAGTCCTTTATGTCTCTACTTTCCTAAAATTGCGTATTATCAATCATATCGTTCAACGGCAATCGTCGTCGTCGTCGGGTGATTTACATCCTAACTTTATGTCATGTTAGCGACTTCGATCACCTGCAGATAGAACCATGCCAAAAGAAACATATAAATTATGTTCAGATATGAAATCGGAATCTGAGGAACTACATGTATAGCTGATGAGAAAATCCAGAGCTGAACGCCAAATTCGGCATTAGGGAGGTTTCGAAATCAAACGATAAACGTGAACTTTACGACAACGTTATTTTTCATACTACACATTAACCAGATTTTATATTGCATTTTCGGTACAAAAATAAAGTTGTCGTTCACGTTTACGTTTATCGTTTGATTTCGAAACCTCCCTATTAACTATCATTACCTATCGGTTTTCACTTCAGGTGTATTCCTTGTTGCCTCATCCCCTTCTGCTTGGACGGCATGAAGGATGTCGTCCATTCATGTCCAAACTGCAAGTGTGAGATTGGGCGACACTCAAGACTTTAATGATACGTGCGGAAAAAGAAAGGATTTCAAATGAAGTCGGATAGGATAAACCAGAGAGCGCTTGTTTGAATGCTCCCTGGAACGAGCAGGAGAGAAGGTTCCAACGTCACTTCTGAAGGGAGAAGAATGCTGTCATCCTGGTTACCTCCCCCTCAAATCCGACCAATTTTTTACTCACTTGAGTGCTAAAAAAGGGGGTTAGCCTAATGCCCTCACTCAGGGTTGCTTAGAGGAAAACAACGAATTTTAGTGTTTCACCGGCAACACTGGCAGTTCTGTTTGTAAATAGTGTACTTGTATTATTACCTGAACAAGTTTCGGACTAGGGAGGTTTCAAAACCTCCCTCGTGTTCGGACTAATGTCATTTGTCGCTGGCGTCACCTGCTGACTAGTAATGGCAACACCATGTTCGGGCGCAGAGGCAAAAAATCTGAGTGCTTGTCGACATTGTTGCCATCTGCCGTCAATTGATAATCCCATGTACCAACTGGAGTCAGGATTTGTGGAATCCGACCAAAAAACATTGATCTGTGATCTTTTATTTTCATGATTGATTGTGCACGAACCATATAGTCCTACCTCCACCTTCCCGAGACTCACGCGGCGAACTGAACTGGCCCGAGGAAGGTGGAGGTCAGTTGTTTCGCTTTTACACGGGGAAAAATACTAACCGAACCCTCCTCGATCTAGTCTCGATCCGGAACGCACCGGCACCGTGTAAAAAGGGCTATTACCTTTGAAATCTGCCCATTAATTATCTTACTAAAGGATCGCAGTCGTTATGTAACAATCACCACGGGACCTGACGTCTGTCCACCCGAGTCAAAATAATCCTGTTTATTCACACAGTGCATGACAGGGCGTTTACCAGTTTACTTTGCGTTCATTCGTCCTTGTGTGGAGGTCACAGACGGTGAGGTGAGTTCTACACATTACCTGAACATACATGTACAGGTATATGACTACCTTGTGGATAGGCCTATTGCAAAAGCTCCACTCAAGGAACTCCACTTTTGCCCCGCTCTCACTTGAGCCGAGTTGTCGCCCGGGGTTGTCGCCGGTGAAAATTGTATAGGCCTACAAGATGAAACGTAAATTTAACTAGTATCGTACAGTAGATTTTAAGTGGAGGAGTTTGCATATCGTTGGAGACATATTAATTTCATAATATAAAAATTGTAATGTCGTTGATTTCAGTGAGATCGGACTTGGAAGTTGGTGTCATGTCTGCTCCATATGCACAAGCACAGCCGGCGGAGAAATTAGGTAAGAACGATGTTGAGTATGTAGTTGACCTTGACTAGAAGGCATTGCACTGGAGGCATCGATAGTCCACTGAATTCTGCAGCACTCACCCAAACACAGGGAGCGAGAAAGTAAAGTTGAATGGAGGCCAGATTCCACCAGATGCAGTTTGCGATTGACCACGCAGTTTCTACAGGTGAAGGTGGCGAAGCGACAACTGAACTGGCACAAAAATCCAAACGTGTCTGATGTTTTATGCATTTCGCAGGTGATGCACCACCGCCACCTTATCCAGTTCAACAACTCCCTCCCGGCTACCAACCCTCCGCAGGGGCAGCTCGGACTCCTGGTTATACAGAGCAACCAGCACCACCGCTACAGTACTACCCACCACAGAATGTTCAACCACATCAAGGTCCGACTGGTGAGTGTTTGCTTTCCCGTGTTTTGTCTCCGACCCCATGTTGTTGACAGAACCCGTTCGAATCGCAGGTCTTTTGTATTCTTTTTCAGTTGTGGTCCAACAGCCTGTGACTACTGTGAATTATGCCGTCCATTTGGGTGACGCTCCTGTGACAACAGTCTGTCCCCATTGTCACGCCACGGTCACAACTGCAACTGACACTCAAATCGGCATGTTGAATTGGCTTGCCTGTGGCATGCTCTTCATCTTTGGGTCAGTATTGTTTTCGTCATCCAAACCAAAACAGATTCCAGCTGCACCAAATGCCGGTGTAATGTATGAGAATGCCTCCCGCATGACACTGCCCGCTTTATTGTGTGGCGGACACTCAAATACAGNGCTTGATAATTATACAACACGTGTATGATTCTTGCCAATTTCCTTGGCCAGCATGCATGCAATGTGCCCCGTCGACGTCATGGACGACGGCCTAGAAAATGGCGTCATCACCGCACAGATTCACCCGGGCCGACCGCCCGACCTTTGCAACCACTTTTACCTGCCAAAAACCATCTAAACAACATAATTAAGGTTGCTAACTTGAACTAGAAACATTCATTGTTCATTTCGTACATATACATAAAACTCACCTGGAAGAGGAGTGCAATAAAAACATGAAAATAAAGCGAGAAATTCGTTTGAGGCTTCTGTATTTTTCATGCGTCAAAATCAACAGACGCGATGACGCTACGCCGACCTCGTTCCGGCCCCCGCCTAGCAACTCCCGCCCCTAACCGCGTGCACGTGCCTGGCGTTGCTAGTCTTACCACATTCATAGAAAATAAATCTTGGGCCCCCTTTTAACTCGCCTCTTACACACTCCCCCACCAAAAGAAATGTCTTCCATGACATTTTGATCAAATAATACCAGGAGAAAGACGTGGACAACCTATGAATAACAACAACATTCAATCAATGCAAACAGATAAGATAAGAACAGTGTTGCAAATGACTACATAGTCTCTAACTCACAGTTACATCTGTAACAACCACGAGTATCAGTAACAAAGATTTATGAGTGGCCATCTCATGAATCCTTTGTAGGAAGACCCTACACTGGCACCGTTCTATTTAGGCTAACAAAGCCAGAGCATTTTACACAATACGGTCACCACCTACTTGTCTTATACCTGTCCCTTACTCTTCAGCAATCTTCCACCGGTCTCCATACCACTCAGCTATTATCCTGCCAAGCCTGGAAGAAGCAAAATACAAGTTACATCAATCATACAAAATCTACATTTCCGTCACAAAATATCTGTCTCTGTCTATTCGTCTTCGTCTCTAAATGTCCCCAAAACGTGAGTACCTCAAGTCACCGGTCATTACCAAAACACACCTCCCCCAACCGCCTGTACCGTCTGTACAGGTACGTATTGCCATGTATACTGTGGCTTCCGCCGATCATGAACACACTTTCAGCTTCAAGAGCCTCCGTACGGTCGGCCTGGTTCTCACGCCATACTGTGCGTGACAGTAATTCACTATGCGACAATCCCTCCCCTAAGCCTTCAAGAATATCCGTGCCTTCCATCCACATCATACCCCCTACGGAAGACATCTCACCTGTATCAATTTGGCATGGTGTCGAACCTGATGTATGTCTAACGCCAGTTGAATCGATTGCAGGCGATCATCAGTTTTCTTTTTAAGGTACTCAGTTCTGCTGGAACAGAATGGAACATGTCCCGACCGACTGAGTATTTTTGCTCATTTGCACGAAGTCTGTCGCAGGACTATTTTTTAGACTCCTCTCGCTCATTACATACAGAGCAAACAACATTGTTGTCAACAAACACTGCGAGATGAGTCTATCACAGGACATGTCTGTTGGTCCCCAAGCCTGATGCTCGGCCGACTGTCGTCAATTTAACGTTAGTTACCGGTTCCACTTTCAGCAACTGAACCCGACCGTTACTCCGTCAGATTTGTTCCCAGACTTGTTCAATACTTGCCAATCGGACATACAGGTGGCGCACACCATACGTGTATCTGTGAAATCGTTAATTACAGATGACGCACATTTACATAGGAAATACACGGATATTTTGCAAACACCTTTGTAATGCACTTAAATAGCCTACTGAATGACTCTCAGTAACAGTGTATTGTGTCGTACAACTGGTCCTTCTCTGTAAAGAGTTCAATACAAAGGATATTTTGGACTTTAAATCACTCATTTAATAAGATAAAAGCACGAGATATACAAAGCATTAAGCTTTTATTTGATCACAATGAAAATATTGGCACAAAGTTATCTGGGCGGAATTTGGCTTCTGAACCATTGTTCTCTTCGTGCTACATGTATTGCACCTCACCCTCACTGTTAGAAATATCCTTACTAAATTTACAGAAACGTGCCTGCAGCAGAGTTTCAGGCTTTTTCTTTATTTCTACTGTTGACAGTTAAAAGTACAGAAAATTGTAAGACAACAACTGTATTGGAAAATTGATTTACAGATAAACTGTAAACAAATGTTGCACTGTAACTGCCGTTTACAGGAATCCATATTTTTAACTTAATTTTGAAAATAAAGAGAAAGCCTGAAACTCTGCTGCAGGCACCTTTCTGTAATTTCAATGTATCTTTGTAGCCCTATCACTTGGACGCTTCATAACCCTTTTTGACTGGCTACTGTCCACCTGTGTGGGGTCTTTTACTTGCCCTTCCCTAAATTGGTTCACAACCTTTTTTTCATGCATGTCCTGGCTGGGGATCGAACCTACACACTGACCCTGTTAGGACTGAAAGTCAAGCGTGTTAGACCACTCGACCACTCGAGAACTGTAAAGTCATGCTTTAATAAACTTGGCAAACACCATCCAACTTGCCTGCAAGGGAATGAAACCCGTGTTGACAGGCATGCACAATATTTAGTACACAATACTACGAAGTCCCTTTCACCGACCAGGCCAATGTACATGTAAGCCCGAGGCCCTAAACATGGTTTCTGCTTGCTCTTGACTGGCGTCTAGCACGACTCATTTTGGCAACAATACTTTCACCATCGAACATCGAAATTCGAGCGTCAAATGCCCTCATGGGAACTTATTTTTTCATCACCTATATGTACGTAAAATGCATTCATGTCATTTTCGCTTTACTTATAATTCCAAAGGGGAACGTACCAACAACTCAAGAAGGCTTGTAACATATAAATCTACAACATGTATTACAAAGGCGCATAAGCGATCTCTAACTGACATCCTGGGATTACCGAATCTGTGAAAAAATATTAGTCCTGTAAAATGACAGGAAGTCCCGTAAAATAACAGGAAGTGCAGTATATCAAAAGTACAGCCCGTAAATTTATGGTTAAAATTAAGAAGCTACCGTTAAACTACAGAAGCTCCGTCATTATTTTACAAAAGTACTTGTCAATATATCACGACACCCGTTATTGAACAGAAATATCTGTTTAACAAGAGATTTTCTGGAGTATTTATGAATTACAGCACGATTCTGTAAAATATTTTCTGTAAAATCTTCTGTTTTTTCTAACAGTGCTGGTAATCACTGCACTGCTACAAGTCAGAAATCACTACTTTTTGGTATAAAAGTAAAAGATTTTAGGCCTATATCCAAACGCATTTGTCCTAATCAGGGCATCCTGCGGCCCCTTACAAGAATGTTAACGAACAACATAAGGTCCCGGTCATGAGGTCCGTGATCATGGAAATAGGGAGTTTGAGATCAGCAACTTATCACGGATCCTTATACGTATACGGATCGAAATGTACACAAAATTTGTCCTCGTTGTACAGAATTCTATCCGTATACATATAAGGATCAGTGAAAAGTCGCTGATCTCAAACTCCCTAATGACTAAGTTATAAAAGTATTGCACCACTAGGAGCCTTCACTTATCGCGTGAGGCCCAACAAGACACAAGTAGTACCGTCGCCATCTGTACAGCGAAGGCCATTCAAGAATTCATGTGGATCTGGACCTGGCAGTTACATTCTAAGAAATTATGTTTGCTCGGAAGGCGCTAATATAAGTCCATCACACTCAGAAAATATTCATTTGTAACTTGGATGATTTCTTGAGGTCGACGATCCTGAAACAACAAAGAAAAGATTTAGGGTCCCCCCTGTGTTTGCATTTAAAGCAGAAACCTATGACCTAATCCTTTCTAGGTAAACAAACTTTCTTATTTCAAAAAAATCACCGCGGAACCCCATGCGTGAAGTCACTAGAAGACAACCCAGCGACAGTGAATGCACTGTCAGGATGGTGGTGTTTGATGTATGCAACTACGTCCATTGAAGGCAACGTATTGGTATCCCCCCCCCCCCCTCCGGCGAATACAGGGGGTGAGTTGACATCTGGAGTCGAAGGCCATTTGAGATGACTCCTACCTGGTCATCAGCCTGATATTCTCGGTCAACAGTACGCGAGCTTTTCTGAAACGAAAATGACAGGATTGCGGGTTCTCCGTTTGTTTGCATTCAACCTTGCAGAACAATTCGCCTCATATTTACTTACGAGCACTGAAATGTCGTTAATCGAAAAGACTCCTACCAACTCCAATGATTTTGACGTACCGTACCATCACAGCAGTCTCCAGCAGTCAACATATTAAATGGTAGCTGCGATGAACACTTTTGGGGAATCCTAACAAGAATTGAAAACGTTACAAGGGGAAGGTATATGCCGGTGTATATACCAGCAGCCACACACTATACATCTAAAGCCCGGATCTAAAGCAAGCACTAGCATCACCAACCTGAATCATTTCAATGTCTTCACGATCACCCCACTGAACATCGAACGCAAGTCGTTGGAGTCTCTCGCCGGAGTCTTCTTGAACAGTTATACTGCATAAAGCAGCTTGCGGGTCAAACAACTCGGCACTGTCACGTCCAAGAGTGGTTCCCAACAGAATCTGGCTTTCAACCATTTCGGTCGCTCCGACTACCTAAAAGGCATTTATTCGTGAACGATATTAGGTATTCTGATTACCATGACGAAGAAGGGCTGGAACTGTGCAAATACTTTCTGCGCTATTGTGCTATTTGATGCTATTAATGATGCTGTTGAACGAATACAATTTGCAATCTACATGTAGACAAATAAAAATCTATACATACGCGCTCTTGCCGACCGGGCGTGAAATGTCTCGATTCAAAAAGGAAACGTAGGCCAGAGGTGGCGTTGCATATCATTGGCTTGAACTGCAGATCAATCAGAGCGGTCTTGGATTTGCCCAAATCTGACCCAAAGTGCCAGTGACAATTTTCAATTACAACATTCCGTAGTTCCTTCCAAAGAAAAGAAGAAATGGTCTTACAGACTTTCAAGCGGGAGCAATTTTAATTGTAGACCGCTAGATACATTGTATTTCCGTCTAGTTTACTAAACCAAAATAGAACAGACACTAATGGGGGATAACGTACCCTCATATGTGCCTCATCATCTGGACCAACCAAAATCCGAAGATCCGTCGAAGTTTTCTTTGTGTTCTCTGCGAACACAAGGCAAGTCATGACAAGTAGTTTTCTGCTGGGATGTATTACTGTTGGATCAGCATCTGCCCCGACCCCGAGATTGCAGAAGTGATTGACGCTCAGCGTAACGAATTCGTCATCTACATCCACCCCAAAACCTGGCTCATGGCGGAAAACGCTGCCGACTTCATATTGGACAAATGCTGCGAGTTGTTTTTTCTGTTCTTCGTTGTCAAATTTCGCCAAATGTCGGAACTTAAGACTAATGTTGCGCTTGAAGCCTTCTTTTTCGTCGGCCCCAAGACCAAAAATAGTCGAATAGAATATAACCCCTGGTGCCAGTTCAGTGATTTTGTAGTCGTCATCCTGGATACGACAGCAGTATACAACCTGGGGGTACGAAAGGGCTCCGGGTGGCACATCAATCAAAACAGATCCATCCACAAAAGACAGTTTTCCACCTAAAAAGAGCGCGGAGTAAAGATAATAATATAAAGTAGTACTTGAGAAAATTGCATTGTATCAAGAAACGAAGATGGCGTAGAGTTTGTATTCATCGCAATAATTCTCCGCCAGCAAGGAGTGTGGGGCGGGTGTAAACCTCCATGGCTTAGGCCTGCCATTTACTGTCCCCTTCATTTGTCTGCAGCTTGATTGTTTAAATGAATGCATACCATTTTGGCCAATGAATCCCATAACGAAGTTCTGTGCATACAATTGTTTATCTGAGGCATAATCCGCAACCTCTTTCTTTTTGACGATATCCCGATACTTGCTTACTATATCTCGCAACTTTGGCCTATGGATCACTGGCATGGGACCCTGTGAACAATTGAGGGAATGACGGTGTACAATGTACATGTATGTATAGTCCATACGATTAAAGATAGGGTCACACAGAATGAAGATATAAGGGTCGTTTAGACGACAAGCCAAACAAACACATTCAGATTCAATCCGATTCAATCCGATCGACCCCCATCGGGTCTCATTCGCGTTTAGACGAGATTTGAATGTGGTCGTATGTGGTCCAATGCGGGCCAATGTGGATTCGGTACCATTTTAAATCCACATTGGGTAGCGTTTACACGCAAGAGTTTTTTTTGAACCGCAATCGGATTCGATCGGATCGCATGTGGATTTTTGCCTGTCGTCTAAATGGCACTATAGTTACGTATATGAACAGCCGAAGAACCTACTCCATTGGTCTGCTCCAGATTTTACTCAAAGGTATAGTAATAAAAGACAAAAAAGCCAAAGCGATGCTGTCGCAACAATATTGTCCGTTTCGATTATACATATGTACACATCATGAATCAATGAATCCGTCCTAGGTTTTAAGCTTTGGCTTATGATTTTCATGACATGATATGATATTCATTTGACCACATAAGTTATGGTATTTTTTCATGCCTGTGAGATAAACAAAGGAGTCGACAACCAGAAACAAAAGAGTATAAGGATGAACTCCCTCTTGGATATTAATGACGTTGGCGTAATTATATTTTAAAATTGAGATGTTCGTTTCTCAATTTTGTACAAACCTCCTTTGAGGAACGTCGTCTACCATACATAGATCCTGCACGGACGATGGTCGACATCTGAAATCATAGAAATATTATTCGAACTGCCTTTATTGAACTTTCTTAATGGAGACGCGCCCTTCACTCTCAACTGTACGACTAGATGTCATCAAGTGGCTTTAATCTGTGAAACAGGCCTTCACTATACATGTGCGTGCTAGTTTTTCAACATCGCTTTAGAGTGTTTGACTATTGACATTTGACTGGAGATTTCTCCCTTTCTCTTTTCAACAGTTTGACATAGGAATCCGCATATATCGGGTGTCCCAAAAAAAGTGAACCGCCTTTTTTGACAAGTATTTTCTCAGCAACAGATGAACCGAATTCATTGTAATTTCTCGCAAAGTAACCTTAGGGTATCATCAACAAGCCTGCAAAATATCTAGGAGATCGGTCGCAAATTATGCGAGTATTGTCAAATTCAAAACAGCATGTCAACACCTGCGTGAACATGATGAAGGTCACATTGCATTAGCTCTGATATTGGTTTTTTTGACATGCTGTTTTGAATTTGACAATACTCGCGCAATGTGTGACTGATCTCTTAGATATTTTGCAGACTTGATGATGATATCCTGAGGTTACTATGTGAAAAATTCCAATGAATTCGGTTTATCTATCACTGAGAAAATACTTGTCAAAAAGCGGTTCACTTTTTTTGGGACACCCGATATATCATTCAAAACCGGTTTGTCTGGTTTTCAGATCACAATTTTTGCGTCAGAGTAGACAAACAAGAACGAACACCTGAATAGCCAAACGCAAGTAGGATGGAAAATGAAAAGAAGTTGGATTCCACGTCAAATACGGCTTTATTTTCTCCGTCTCTTCCTTTAGTTACAATGTATAGGCCTGTATATATGTTTAAAGAAAGTGATTTATTTATGATAAAGTACAACTTAACAAATCAGCATAAAAAGGCAAGTATCGACCATTACAAGGGAAAAAGGAAAACATATCATTTCATTTCATTTCTATTGTTGAACACATATCAGATGGCGACAGGTTTACTATGGAATGTCAAAAGGGAATTTATTCAGAAAAAGCACACATATTTATGCAGAAAGCACAAAAGTATATGCAGAAAGTTGAAAATCTATTCAGAAACTTAAATATTTGTTCAGAAAGTCCAAAATATTCATTCAGAAGACACAGAAACATATGCAGAAAGTTAAAACTTATTCAGAAACTTAAATATTTGTTCAGAAAGTCCAAAATATTCATTCAGAAGACACAGAAATATATGCAGAAAGTCAAAACTTATTCAGAAACTAAAATATTTGTTCAGAAAGTCCAAAATATTCATTCAGAAGACACAGAAATATATGCAGAAAGTCAAAACTTATTCAGAAACTTAAATATTTGTTATATGCAGAAAGTTAAAACTTGTTCAGAAAGTAAAATATTTGTTCAGAACGTTTATCCATTCAGAAGACACAGAAACATATGCAGAACGTTTTAAAATCTATTCAGAAGCAAAAAGTTGTTCAGAAAGTCGCGCCCCCTTTTATCCACTCAGGTAGTTGAAGGTGTATTAAAGGCCTTATGTACCCCCTTTCCAGACAAATTTTGATGAGGGCGAATTTGATTGGATGTTGGTGCATGGTGATGTCCCGTCATGCCTCAGCACGAATTAAGGTAATAGAGGGCGCTGCGATCGCTTTCAAGAAAAAACCGGTTTTACTGTAGCCGAGACCTACCGGTTAACGTATTTCTCAAAATTCCTTTGCAGTGCAGTTTAATTTAGTACCACCATGTATCTACAAGACGTCTGGTGCAAAACTAAAATAATAGGTGGCGCTGCTGAGGTATTAATACTTGTACGTTTTTGGTCGTAAGTTCTGAATGGGTTAACATATTGACCTAACTCTTGTGCATTGTTAAGCTAGGGTTAGGATGGCGCCACAAGGTGCTAGACGGAAGTGAAGGAAGGAAGGACTAGGAAGTCCAAGCATTCTATTTTACTGACGAAATGGAGGAAGGGGTTAATACGGCAAATAACATTTTATGTACGGATGCACAGGCATATGCACATAATTAATTCACAACAATTAGATCAATATTTTAACCCATTCAGAACTTATGACCAAAAACGTAAAAGTATTAATACCTCAGCAGCGCCACCTATTATTTTAGTTTTGCGCCAGTCGTCTTGTAGATACATCGTGGTACTAATGCACTGCAAAGGAATTTTTAAAAATACATTAACCCGTAGGTCTCGTCTACAGTAAAACCGATTTTCATGAAAGCGATCGCAGCGCCGCCTATTACCTTAATTCGTGCTGCGGCATGACGGGACATCACCATGCACCAACATCCAATCAAATTCGCCCTCATCAAAATTTGTCTGGACAGGGGGTACATAAGGCCTTTAATACACCTTTAACTGCCTGAGTGGATAAAAGGGGGCGCGACTTTCTGAACAAATATTTCATTTTAAAACGTTCTGCATATGTTTCTGTGTCTTCTGAATGGATAAACGTTCTGAACAAATATTTTACTTTCTGAACAAGTTTTAACTTTCTGCATATGTTTCTGTGACTTTCTGAACAAATATTTCAGCTTCTGAATAGATTTTAAACGTTCTGCATATGTTTCTGTGTCTTCTGAATGGATAAACGTTCTGAACAAATATTTTACTTTCTGAACAAATTTTAACTTTCTGCATATGTTTCTGTGACTTTCTGAATGAATATTTTGGACTTTCTGAACAAATATTTTAGTTTCTGAATAAGTTTTAACTTTCTGCATATGTTTCTGTGTCTTCTGAATGAATACTTTGGACTTTCTGAACAAATATTTTCGTTTCTGAATAGATTTTCAATTTTCTGCATATACTTTTGTGCTTTCTGCATAAATATTTGTGCTTTTTCTGAATAAATTCCCTTTTGGCATTCCATAGTTTTCAGACAAGTATCAATTGATGTGGCTGTGAACATAATTGGTTTCTTGCTCACAAAAGCGCATTTCGATAAGTAAACATATCGTCATTTCAATGAAGCTATGCCTGGTGAGGGCAAAGGCCAAAATAAACGGAGTTTCGTTTTTGTGGTAAGAACTTTCACTTGCCATCCACGTACAAGTAGCAGAAAAAGTTAAATCTGTTATCTCCGTTCAAATTAACTTGGCAGTTCAACCATTCAGACGTGTGTATGTTCAAAATATTGATACGAAACCAAGAGACATCAGATATATTGGAAATATCATGTCTCATATCACTAACTTTTTCCGATTCCTTTGATGAGAATACTACAGATCAGCCACCAACTAGGCGAAGTACCCCCGTAAGGCCTATATGTGGAGAGGCGGCATTTCCTATGAGGAACCCGCACGCCGTTTATCCCGACAGGTCGGCGCAGCGATCGATGTGACCGAACCGACGTCATTGACGTCGTTTTATGTGCTGACGTTGCGTCATGAAAAAATCAGCTGTACATTTTTCTAGAGGAAAAATGAGATAAAGACGTTGCCGTTATCGCCATCCTACCTCTTTATTTTAAGGAAAAAGGAAAGAAATTGCAGAACTTTTCATCCGCGACAAGATGGTGTAAGTTTTAATGTCATGCGACCGAAAAAATAGGGTTTATTTCACGCCAGAAGATAATGGAAATGACTTGAAATCACGTTGAAAAAAGAAAGTTCGGTCTCATCGATCGCAGCGCCACGTCGTGACGTTAGTTCGCCCGGTTCCTCAATACCTGACGGGTTGGACACATGGGATGGTTTGTCACCCGTGATGAAAGCGTGGCTGGAGTGCCGATATCCACCGTCTGGGGAATGACCACCGACCATTTTTTTTCAGCAGGCGTTGGGGCTTCGCAATAAGGAAGTGGCATGGGCGAGTGAGGCATAATCATAAATTATTTATTCAGTTCTATCATTTTCAATAGTTCTATATAGGGAGCCATATATTTTTTATACCGGATTGGCAATAAGTCACAAGTTATATTCTAAAACACAGTCGAGCGGACGGCAGGTATTCATAAAGCACCCATTTCAGCAGGATGTTGCAATAAAGCCATCCTACGTTTTCCATTTAATCATACTAAGTCATTAAATATGAAATGAAATGGGTAGAGTCATGCTAACAAACATATGATTAATGGCAGAGTCACAAGTTATGTTCGAAATACAATCGAGCAGACGATCGGTATTTACAAACACCCATTTCAGCAGGATGTTGCCTGGCCTGGTATGTTATTTTATTCCTGGGATTAACAAACATGATTTCGATCAAAAATCCAGAAAAAAATTGTGGGTTTGAATATTCCACTGAGATTACAAATCGAGAGTGTGGGCTCTGGCTGGACGAATGAAAGGGCATGTTAGTCCACTTTCGACTCCGAACGCTGCCTTTGTTACGATGCTCGCCCCCTCCCCCCAGCACACATACAAATGACTGCACGTTTGAAGCAACGTGAATACAGTATATCTGTGGTTAATCGGCAACGACGATTCCAACTACAATGTAACATCGGAAGCAAGTCGTACCCAGAAATCTCCTCTACACATCGCACCGGCTTTGCCCTCGTCCGTTTCCTACCCCATGTATGTCGAAGTGAAGTACAAAAAAAATAACCATTAATGCGGAGAAATATGACTGAACTTCAGGGAGTCAGTTACTTTAGCTACTATCTGTTCTAACTTTGCTTATTCATCGGGTTTTGACCTCTGGTTTCAGTATTGCTCAACATCGTTTTTACGAAATACACTGCAATCCCGTTTTCGCCACAATCTACCTACATCTACGTAGTATTTTCTCCATCTTTTCTATATCTTAAGGTCTGCTTAACGGATCCCTACTCAACATCGTTTTTACTTCGCCATATTGTTCAGTAAATTTTATGTACTGGGCAAAGCACAGTGTTTTCAAAATGACTGCCGTGGCCATGCAGTACGTTAACACAAACTATCAATTCGTGCTATAACTTCTTCACCTCGCATTTCTGGGGAAGATGAAAACAAAAAATGATGCCTGTAGCGACGAAAATGTGGTAGACTTAATTGAAAACTTTATGTTTTGCACCACATCCATCCAATGTGTTAAATACCACAACATTACAGTGCCACATTACAAAGGTTTTCAATCAAAGCAAGTCGCACAATGTTCCGGGATAGCAGAAAAGTATGGTCAGCGCTCGGGAGAAACTACAGTCAGAAAGACAATGCATGGCTTGCAACTCACGTTTGTCGTTACGCGTCCAGGTTACCCCTTGATGAGACTGCAGATGAAAAGAAACCTCCCGTCAAAGGAAAATGAGACGAAAACCAGCTGCAAGGAAATGTAGATGGAAGACCGAATTTGAATTTGACTATTCAATACTAAAAAGCATATTGTTGACCACGTGGAAATAGAAATCAACTTACAGGAATTTGATGGAATCCAAAAGAATCCTTGTTGAGTGGAATGGTGTCAAAACCGTTCCACGATCACGAGCTGTTCCCGTGAGAAGCCGATGTTTATCAATGAGGTAATGAATTCGCTGATTGGTCGGCTTGGGCAACCAGTCCATGTGCTTCATGTTTTGATGTAAACAGGTGATCGCAGGTATTACATGTACAAGGATGTCGGGATGTCGGTAAGTACCGTCCAATTTCATTGTCATTTCGGGAGTACTTCAAGGCCACCAAGTTACACCAGTCTTAGCCAATGATTGAACGGTACGAAGATGTTGGCCTATCAATANGTATCAATGCTCCCTTGAGCAACCTGTTTTCCTGGAGTTTGTCGTGGTATGAAACTCCCGCTCCTCAGGTGATATCCGCGAGACGGTTTCTGCAGACGTCAGCTGTATCATTGTGTATTCAGGTTGCTACACGTTGGAAAACGTAAACGTAATCGTATGTAATATACATCAGCTTGCAGAACCTCAGTTAATTGTCTGCATGCTTACCTAATACTTGATAGCTGTACAGTACATGTAAATTCCGTAGTCGACATGACGCTACACATGTGACATCTTTTAGACACTTGTATAACTAGTCACTTCCATAGTTGCAATTCCAGAGTTGCAACAGCACTTCCAGAGTTGCAACAATTCCAGAGTTGCACCGTAACAAACGTATGCCTAGTATCTAGCTCATTAACATCAAAATGATGAAGTGTACATGTATTAACGATATTGCTGTGTCACTCGTTCGAATATTTCGGTTTTCTCTTTCATTGATACTTTGTTGATGACAGACATCAATAGGCCTATGTTAGCCTTCATCATTAACCAAATAATGACACAAATGATTAAATGAAATGGTCCATGGACCATGTGCTCACCTGTGTAAATGTACCAGAAGAACAAATGACAAATGTTCGAAATATTCCCAGGCAAGCCTTGAGTTCCAGGTAAACAGCTAGGGTACCCAGACACCCGGCCTGATCACACCAAGTTAGAAGATATGCAGGTCAAATAGCCAAGAAAAGTGCCACCAAATGAAAAATGTTGAACTTTGACCTCCGTGGCCTTGAAAAGTAGGTCGAATCAAAAACCCGTTACATGTCATGGTGAATCCTCTTTAGATGCATGGATGATGAAAATTTGGAGATGATCCAGATGTTAGTTCAGGAATTATTGGAATGTGAGTTTTCATTTTTGCCACCTGGTGGCCAAGCTAAGAATCAAATCGCACTGAAACTTGGTGTCATACATGTAGGTCAACTGACATTGGGCTGTATACATGTATGTACCAAGTTTCAGGTGAATACCCCTTGCAGTTACGAAACGTGCCACCAAATGGCAAAATTTCAACTTTGACGTATGTGACCTTTAAAAGTAGGTCAAATCACAAACCCGTTACATATTATGTCATGTATCCTCATTAGATACACCTATGATAAAAATTTGGAGATGATCCAGTCATTAGTTCAGGAGTTACTGCACTTTTTGTGTTTGGGGTTTTGGCCACCGAGTGGCCAAGTCAAGAATCGAATCGGCCCGAAACGTGGTGTCATAGGTCATATGATCTAGGGGTATACACATGTATCAAGAATATATAAGTAACAAGAATGTACAACTCAGTAATCAATCAAAAGGGTGGTCGTTAGGTTACTTTTTCTGATAATAGAGGGCGTACGGTAATTATAGGCCTTCTAATTAAATAACCAATGTTTAGATTTAAGGGTTGTTGACTGAATTGTGTTATTTAGAATATCGTCAACATTCTTATGTAAAGTTACAGGCATATTACTGGGATACAAATTTTTTTTTGATTTTGGTGAAACCATGGATTTGTTGTTTAGGTCAAAGTGCCCGACCCAGAGATCAAGTATGTAACGATATCAATTTGTCGAAAATATGGTCCATTCAAACCTGCTCTGTAGCTCGGTTATTTCTGAGTGCATACAACTGCGGGAGGTGTCATTTTGTTCGTAATGATCTTCCCTACACAATATCATTCACAAATTAAGATCCCTTCAGATACATGGTCACCAGAGGCAAATTAGTAAACTGACTTTTGTCACATATTTGGAGTTGTACATTCTTGGTACTTATATATTCTTGCATGTATGTACCAAGTTTCAGATCAATAGCCCAGCGGTTACAAAACCTGCCCTGCTAACGGATGAGGACGAACGACGACGACAGACGACGGGCGCTGCACCATCGTAAGAGCTCACCACAGGTGAGCTAAAAATATATATTTTTCGTACATTATTGCATTACTTTGTCAATGGTGTCCACAGCTGACCGGGGTGAGTGACCGACGCCTGGAGATGTAACTATAATGGCTGTTGACCGTCAAATTTGATGTCAGAGCTATATAGCCTACCTGAAAGCAGGCAAAATCTAATTTTACTCTCAATTCTGCAGAACCATAAACCCTATTTGCCTTCATGCATCATCCTGAGATACATGTATACGACGCGGTTCAAAGTGCTCCCTCCCTCCGTCACCACACACAAATGCTAATGTATCGGCGAGAGAAAAGCAAGCATTTAAGGACCTGATTATCGCAAGATATCAAACATGGTAAGGCCTGATGTTGATAAGTCATATTGCCAACGCAAAATCATGCCGCACACGGTCACCATGCCTCTGGCAGTATAGTGTGCAAGAATGAAGTTAATCACCGTCATGAATGCTGTGAAAATGTATTGATCATCAAATTTTGATGTTGTTTTGTTGTAATCATTTTGCGGCGTGATCATGGCAACAGCTCCACATGCATCAACTAATTGAAAACTGAAGTGGGGAAAGAGATCAATCAGAATGTCCAGACAGTGATATAATAAACCAAGAGGCTGACAGAGCAATTGAGAGTTTTCGCAAAGTCCCTGAAACGCCATCGCGAACGCCAACCCCATGTTCCCAGGAACGCCAATCCCACGACGAGAGCACAAACAAAAGGATAGACTTTTGTGTTGGCGAATCGGGGTTTTGCGAAAACTCTATTGTCAGAAGAACTGCGCTGCTTCATAGTCTACTGACTGCCTGAGAAGGCTTTCCCGAAACCATGAAAAAGCATCCCATAAACTCAGACCAGATTGAATTCACAGTGTCAACTCTGGCTCTCCAAATTACTTGGCGAATCAATGCATAATAGAGTGACCGGACAAAACCTGCGCTGTCTGAGAGATACACAGGAAGAGCGGGTCGTTCCCGCGGTCAAAACTGAGAAGGAACTGTCACTGATATTTCCAATGCGCCACTCTCTTCCACCCGACAGCCCCGTTGCAATCAGTCAGCACACCGCTTCAGTTGAATAACTCGAGAGGATCCTTTTTTTCACAGGCATGTAGCGGCACACCTGTCCAGCAACTTGTACGGCACGTACAGGTCTCTGGCCATTCAAAGCTCGAGATTATTGAAAAAGCCCTTGCTGAGATTCAGGAAGTGAAAAACCGACTGATTGTGATCGTTATTGTCGGCCATGTCAAATCAGGAAAGTCGTACCTTTTGAATAGGCTCTTCTCGCCGAAGAATCAAGGTATGTGGACAAATCGGCCAATAAATATGCTTAGTGAGGTCTTGGAGGAAAAGAGCGCTGAAGCTCCATTGTGCGACGCAGTGGCGAAAAACGCATTGGAACGAAATATGAAGATGGGGAATGCAGGGTACCAACCCTGCGAGGTTTTTTAGCACAGCAATAACCGTGTTCACGTACTGATTAAGTGGAATTTAATTTTTAAATTTCACATTTTGCAGGCTTTCCCGTGGGTCATAAGATCAATCCTACGACACAAGGTATTTGGATGTACTTGATGGATGATCCAACAAGAGAAAAGATCACGTACTTGATCCTTGATACAGAAGGCTTCGGAAAATCAGATATGGTAGATAGGTTTGCTCGATCATCATTCAACCGACTGACCACTTCCGTATTTTTCTTTAGACTATCATTCTAAGCAAAGAGCCACCTTCATTTTTTTCCGCCGGTCGCGAGAGCGGATTCACCACCGATGACTGATGGCAACGTCTGCACCCGATGTCTTGAACCTAGGCTTTTGAGTAAACATCAGACGTTTTCTCCCAAAATCTAATACGGCC
Source organism: Notospermus geniculatus (assembly GCA_002633025.1). Taxonomy (NCBI): domain Eukaryota; kingdom Metazoa; phylum Nemertea; class Pilidiophora; order Heteronemertea; family Lineidae; genus Notospermus; species Notospermus geniculatus. The sequence continues at coordinate 180,526 of NMRB01001002.1, read as the reverse complement.
ACTACAAAGATCAGACGTCATAACGCATAGCAGCAGATGAGGATTCGCTAAGCCTGTTGAACATTTTGTCCTACTGTAGGCCTATGTTCCAATATTAAAGGGTTTCTTCTCTACCTCAGGTCGACACATACATGGAGGACATGATACAAGGCATAGCATACCGCGTCTCCTCAACGGTCATCATGAACGGTCAGCGGATTATAGAAGAAGGTGATATCGAGAAACTGGCGTATCCTTTTCATACTGGCTTGTTTTTTTATAACATGGTTGATAATCCATTCTAGTGTTAAGACAGACTCAGGCTGCATGCGTTTCGATACATGGAGGTAAAAGATGAACTTTTTTCTAAGTTTTCATCTACCGAAATAAGAAAAACTGGTGCGACAGTGATCATACATGTAGTTCTCCTGGGCCCATATTCATAAAACCTTGCTAGGCTTAGTTGCCTGCTAAAGTGCCTAGTTTGTACAGGCCAAAGTACACAACTAGCAACCAACTAAGCTAGCAAGGACGAGGTTTTATGAATATTGTTCAACGAGGGATTATGATGGCTATAGAGACCATGACCATTCGGCTATAGCTGTACAAAAGCAGACTATTGTGTCCAGGACATGTATCCCTGTGTGACAGGCGTCGTCTTCACTTCACCATCCGGTGTCTTTGGTTGTATTCGCGGTTGTCGCGGAGGTTGGAAACGAAAACGACACTGGGCTCCCGCGTCCTCGCACATGTGGGTGACGATTTTCAATATCACGAAATAAATCTGTAGATTGCCGCTTTGTATGAAAGGTTCATTGTTTCAATACATGTTTATTTGTTCAATGAAGACTTTCTTGTTTGTTACCAGACAGGATTTTTGGTCCTTAGTGCCTGTACGTCCTGGGACTTTCTCCTCTGTACACCGGTCGCATGCCATAAATGTTTACCTTAATCGCAGGTACAGACATTTCATAGAGATAGCCGGACATCTTCATCCCATAGAGGCGACTGACGAATCTGCCAAACCAAACCTAGTCTATCTGCTTCAGGGCTTCGCCTTAAAGCGAAATATCACCGATGACGACGAGTACCTCCAAAACGTCTTAAAGATAGAAAACAAAGAGGAATACCACAAATCCAAACGGTTAATCCCCCGCAGAAAGATACAGGAGGCGTTTTCACGAACGAAATGTTTCCTGCTTCCTTCGCCAGTGAGGGACCACAGATATCTGACAAAATTGACCGAGGTGGAAGAAGATGATATCAGCAGCAGCTACAAGACAAAAGTCGACGAGGAATTACATACGGAGCTACTGAACTCGTCTTCGCCTAAAAGTGTTGATGGCCATCCCGTTACCGGGGAAGGTAAATAAAGAATCTTTTGAATCGCAGGTGCCCGGAGTTGGAAGTTCCCCATTAGGGGATGACTTGGTAGTCTTCAAAGGAAACCAATATGTTTCGCAGAAAAGTCAACCAGTATTTCCTTAATTCGAGTTTACCCACCAAGCGATACTAAAAAAAATGGCCATTGACTGGCTGCTTATTTTCGTCCTTTCAGAATGGTCATCACTACTGATAGACTGTGTAGAAAAAGCCAACCGCAAAAACATTCCTGAAATTGCCAGTCTTCCTGAATTGCTGCGGGAGAAAAGTTATGATGAAGAAAGGAGACAGAGCGACCAAACCAAGCGGAATCGACGTAGGGATACACGAGAGGTACGTGTCAGCAGGCATTGCTATGCGCATTACCCAACTTCTGACAAGTCCGAGCACTTTCAATAGAAGCTTGTGAAAACATTCACACAAATAGAAAACCGGCGGAATATTAACGATGAAATACATGTACATGTACATATATGTCGATGATACGCACCGTAATTCAATTTTTAAGTTACTCAGGCCACTGGATGTTGGTAAGACGAGTTGGGGATTACATATAATTGACTCCGCCACAAACAGCCTCACACTGTCACCTCATAACACCAAGATGAGAATATTGTCGTCAGGTCACATTTTGTGTCTTGCAGAAAAAGTTGCGTACATATCAACTGTAAATCTTGTTTCTATACCTTTCTAGAGCACTCTCTTCCTTGGGTTTGACACCGACGACCACAGGGAAGCCCAAGATGTCGTTAGCCGAATAGAGAACGATATGCGTCGATGGGGCCCAGATTCCTTCAAAAAGAAGGTTTATCGTCACAATCGTCTGGCAGCGGCTGTGGTTGGTAAATCAGGTAAGAACAACATCTTGTTGACTTTAGATACTAGACTGATGCATTCCTTCTGCAAACAAATGATGGAGGGTACAGTGGCGTAGTCTGTCACTCGTGTATTGTTTTTACAGTACCCCTATGATCCACATGCTCCTGCCACGTGACTCACCTCAAACGGCTCCACTTGTTCTTTAAAGCGGGATTTCCCGGCTTGTGTCACATGTGACCGTTTCACAATAAACCAGCTAATCCACACTGGCTTTTTGCACGATAGGGGACGACATGTACATGTAGTCAACGTTTGCTGACAAGACATTTGTTACAGAAAGAAGATCGTCGACGTTGGGAAACACGGTGGCGTAGTGGTTAAGCATCGGACTCGAGATCGAGAGGTCACGGGTTCGATTCCAAGCCTAGTCACCACTTTGTGTTCTCAAATGGTCTGAGAGGATCAGGTGATCAGGGCAGGTGATGTGCTGCATGAGCTGCTTCTTGAGTTCTTCAGAAAGCTAAGGTTCCTGGAGAGACAGAGATTATGATGTGAAGCGCTTTGAGACCGTGTTACAGTGAAAATCGCTTTGTTAAAGCTTCATATTAACAGATGTACATTAAAATGTCACCATGAAAACCGCGCTGAAATTCGGTAGGGTTTGCTACAAACTTGAAAAAAATCACTTTTGAACGTATCTTTCTACATCATATTTTGTTGAGTCTAGCAGTTTCTGAAGTCCGGCACTTCGTGTCAAAAAAGACCTGTGGCCACTCATTTAATGGTCCACGAACTGTAAATTAGTTGGTAGGCCTGCCAAAAAGGTGTCACCCTCGGCTTCTCACAAGGTATTTAGGGACTCCACGTATAATACAGATTGTTAAACCATTCATTTTTTTGTGGATGGGGATTTGGCCTGGTGCTTAACGTCGTTGTCCCTGAATGCTGGTGAGGTTGCGTTATGTGAGAGATTCGAATCTCGATTGATTTTGCTTTCAGGTGGTCGTTTTTTGCTTCGGGATGAATCAGTGACGTTGGACATCGCCCCAAATGCATTAGACAGTTACATGGTTGTGCATTTCTATCGACCAGTTCCAAGCCGACTGGGCCAGGAGGGCGTAGTGTACTATTCCACACCACTATGCTGTGGACCTGTCGATGTACCACTTCGACAACCGGCAAAGCTGAAGTTTAGACACTTCGCAGACGTCGTGGATAGAAGACAAGAGAGCCTTCTCGTCGTGTTTACAAGAAAACATCATTCAGAACCATTTGAAGAGGATGTCACGGCCCAGATCGAAGTGCAGGATAAATGGGTGGTTGTGAGCCTGCACAAACTATGTGACGTGGTTGTCGGAGCAAAAGTGCCGCTGGTTTAGACTAAGAAGGGGAGGAGCTACCACGGCGACGGCCTCAGCATGTACACTGACTAACAGATGGCAAAATGTGATATTTTACAACTAGGCCTAAGTCATTAAGGAAGTTCGTTCTATTCCTGATGGAACCTCGGTGTAGGTTAACTTTTTTATTTGTGTTATTTTCATCATTCTCTATTTTTGGAGCAGTATTTTAAACTAGATTCTGTAAGAAGAAAGTGTCATTTACGGGATTTTATATTTGCACATATCAGAGTCGTGTACTGTTGTGTATCGGCATAAAATAGAACAATAATACTCTACACTGCACTGCCACAAGAGGTTGAACGACAGCGTGCAACGTTTACACTATCCCATCGACTTGCAGAGACCCCTGGTGAATGGCAATACGTTTTGTGTGTAAGTAAATATATAAAAAATGCGGTACACTTTATCTACCAACAGATACATGTACGACGGGATTATCCTTGCCTTCCAGCGGGAGGAGAAAATCGTGGAGAATGAACAATTTCATGACCAATGGGGATCGTAGGAAATATAGAGGGCAGCACATCGTAGCCAGGTCCTATACAATGGACGCCCTTTGTGTGGGAAATTGATCAGGACCGGGATGTCACTTTCATTTCAATAGTTTTAACCACTAGTGACACCTATTGAGGCAGTGGGTTATGGTCATTCTCAAACTGTAGCAAATTTTTTTCTCTGAAAACATTTAGGAAACTAAATACGATAATGCACTAAAATTCTCGTTCATCGTCCACTTGATAACGCGTTTGCAATATACATTTGTACATTACAAGTACGTGTTAACTAACTCACTTTTGTTGTATTTTTGTTTTGTGTTAACTAACTCACTTTTGTTGGTATACCAAAAATACACAGGAGAGGACTTCTTCTACATACATGCACATCATTACACCTGCATTAGAAGTCAAAGATATCACTTTGGATTGAAATACTTACACGACGTCAGGTTCCAGAAAGGAACACATGTACACGTACTATATCTGTCGATTGGCAAATGAAGCTAGGTAATTTAATTGAAAAGATGCATCGCTAATCGGCATTCGATTAGGTAACTGGACGCACATCTTGACGGACTGACTCTAACGAGAATATCACAACACGGATTTCGGATAAAACTAAATCTGAAATTGTCAGCCAGAATACTGGATTACATGTACATTAATAAAGAGGTAGACATATATTTTCTCAAAATTGTCGCCTTTGTCAATCGTTTCTCCCCTCCGGACAGTTGGGGAGGTGTTGGCGAAGATAGATGTCGCCTCAGAGCTGAATGGAAGAAGGCGAATCAAATATTCTTGTTTCGAAAGCAATATGCACAGTGTAAACGGCAAATGTTCGGCAAAACTATGTCAAGAGTTCATGTTTACAGAAAAGTAAACGCGAATTTACATGGGGCGTATTATATTTTTTGATATCACTTTTTTACAGTATCTACTCCATGGACCCTTCGTTAGTGTACTTCGTGATTGAATATCACATGAGTTAACGATCGAAAGAAATTTAATCTGCCTGCCTGACTATTGAACTCCTGCTGGATATCAAATTTATAGCACTTGCCGACCGTTGTTTATTTTATGGTAAGTCGTATACATTGTGAGAGGAACGTCAGAATATTGTTCTACTCGTGGTGGAAGTACATGTAAGTCTCACTTTTAATGCCAAAAAGTGAAGTCAAAATTCCTGTCTAACGCACTACTGTCGTCGCCACGGTGGATACGACGAACCCTGCACGCAGAAGTGATTCGTTTGTGGCCAATGGACACTTGATCCGAAATTAAAAGCCGAATAAGGAGCGCCATTACCCAATTCAGGACGCATCAATTTCTGCACAGACAGGGTCAAGTGAAAAAAGACAAGCGACAACAAACTACGCATTCCTTATTTTGGAATCAGCAGGATGGGCACAAAGGTATTTTCAGACACTAGAGAAAACGTCAGAGAATGGCAGGGTTCTGAAATCGAACTAACTGATGAAGCCAATATTGAACAAGATTCGGGCTACATTGGTTCAATTACATCATCAATGGATCAGACCCTCGCTCCGGTAGTCGAGTCTGATCTTGCAGGGAAAGTCCTACATCTGTCGGAGGACGGCACTTGGTGCGACATTCTTCGAACTGACAACGAGGAAGCCTATGAGATTTTCCTCGCTCCGTACAATGCGATTGAAAGACGATGGATCGTCAATGGGACACTTGGTTACAAGAATAGGTTCTTGCGGAAGGAGGCGAAGTGTTGTTACAGTTCGTGCTTCGTCCTCGCCGCCGCATTTGGATCCGTCAAGTGCGCCTTGAGAATGGTTGACGACGGTGCTGATTTCTTGGTTGGTGATCCGACGAACGGCGACAACTGGATCCATGCGGTGATTGAGGCGACAGCTATCGATCGGAAGAAAGAAAGTAAGTCCGTTGAATTCTACAGGACAATAACGTCGAAATTGGGAACAGACCAAAGGACGAAACTTCTCGTAATGGAAAACAGGGGTGGATTTCGACCACTCGAGTTGGCTTCATGGCACGGCCTCTCCAGGCTTGTTTGCGCTATCCTCAACACGAAGGGGGTGTATGTGGAGGTCATAGGTCGCCGCGGCGTGAATGTCTTCCTCAAGTATAACCTACACGAGTACCATATTACTGGTCAACGAGAACGGTACATGAGATCACCTTTACGCCTTCTAAATGAAGTAAAAAAGGTAGAGCTGCCGAGTCTTCAGACGAGTGGCATCCTGAAAATGCCGTTGTTTGAGCAGTGGATGAAATCGAAATTCCGCAATGCGGTGCTTTCAATTTTTCTCTGGACATTGATAAGAATTTCAGTCACCATCGCTGTACTCTTTTTCGATCCTGGACAACTAGATTTGCCATCAGAGCCAACTACTACTTCTACCAACTCGACAGAACCGTACCATCGTTCGGATGCCTTTCAATACAACACATACCGCGCGATCCTCATTACCATTGGAGCAATCGGTGGGATCTTGGCTCTCTTTGATACTTTCAGCATAATAGTCCGACTCTGTGACCCACTGAGGCGCAGAATATACGGTATAGACATCTTGTGCTTGAAAGACTACGCGTCAAAGACCGCCTTCTATCGGATAAACCAGTTCATGTTGTCAATACTGACACTGGCAGCGTTCATATCCAGAGAA
>NMRB01001002.1:84491-99576 GCA_002633025.1 Notospermus geniculatus | reverse complement strand
CTAAAATTTTGGGGTTTTCCGTAAGACATCCATATCAACCTCTGTACCAAATTTCATCAATTTCTAGGGGGGTCAACTCCACACCCACTGCCATTCTCTCAGATTGCGACTCTTAAGTGCAAATCTCCTCGGAATTTCAGGAAAAAACGAATTACAAATCTGAATTTACCATCCCCGATAGGTTTAATCAGGGATCCTGTCCCAGTTATGCAATACTTCTCAAGGTCAGAGGTCAAGGTCACAGCCAACCATCACAAATAACATGAGACAGAACCTGGTGATGGTGGAGGCCTAAAACCTTCACCTACACCTAGGTTATCAAGGATGAGCTTCCAGATTACACAATGACCTTGAAGGTCAGAAGGTCAAGGTCAAGGTCAAACAGTTCTAAAGTGCAAATCTACTCAGAATTTCAGGGGAAAACTAATTAGAAGCCTGCATTAACCATCCCCTATTTGTTTAATCAAGGATCCCTGTTCCAGTTACGCAATACTTCTCAAGGTCAGAAGTCAAGGTCACAGATAACCAGCTCTAGAGTAGTAAACTGATCATCGGAAACCATAGACATCGCTCCGATGTCCTGCTCTTGTTTATCAAGAATCTTGATCATCAAAACCTTTTTTCTTCCTTTATTGCAGATCCTCCTCGCGGCCATCTGTCCCTTTCTTCTTTTGTGCTCCGACTTTATACATTTCTCAGATGATCAGGAGCCCTGGCGTGGTGTGTGCAAGAACGACGTATGGGGCTGTCCAGATAACGAAGTGAATTCAGAAGTGTCTGTTGAGTCGAACAATGCAAGGTACAGTATGTATTACAGTTTTTAAATATCGTGAGCACACTTCCACGCCACAGGAATCATGCCTGGCTAGCAGTACACGTCACCACAATTTTTAGCTCACCTGGGGTGAGCTCTTGTCGTGGGTCTGCGTCCGTCGTCGTCCGTCGTCGTCGGCGTCGTCGTCGTCGTCCGTCGTGTTCCGTTAGCAGGGCACGTTTCGTAACTGCTGGAGCTATTGATCTGAAACTTGGTACATACAGGGTGTCCCAAAAAACACTGACTAATTTTGATTAGACCTCATTTCGTTGCTACTCAAGATTTTTCTTTGATATTTTGTCCAGATATTCCCCGCAACTAGAAATTTTAACCGTGTAATTTTGTTTCAGAAATACCCACTAGTTCAGAAATTATCTCAGTAACTTATGATGTGTTCAAAACATGCCCCCCTCTGCTGGATAACAGCTGCAATGCACATTGAAATTGTCAGTTACTCTGTTGGTGCATGTCAGCCGAAATATGCCTAATTTATCTCCCCAAGTTCTGCTGTTCAGGTCTTTCTAGTGTGTAAGGGTAGTCACTGTACACTCGATCCTTTAGGTATTACCAAAGGAAGTAATCTGGGGAACTCAAGTCTGGTGAGTAAGGGGAGCCAAGGATTGTCCGTTCGACGGGATATCAGTCTGTCCCCAGGAAAGTAGCGTTCCAGAAATTCCAGTTTTCAGCACAATGGGAGGTGTTCCATCTTGTTGTGGAATATGACTGTTTTCATATCAACAGTTTGCTTTCTCCTGAGGGCAGAGATGAATCTTCGTGTTCTCCCTTAGCATATCAGTGTACCTGTCAGGGTTGACAGTTACAGTTTTCCCTTCTTCATCCTCAAAAACGTATGGCCCTATTATGCTACTGCACCCTATGGCACATCAGAGAGTAAGTTTCTCCACACTGAGAGGACGTTGTGAATGGTATTTCACCTAGTAGGCCAACCCAACTGTGAAATCGACCACCAAGTTAAAAATGGTGTCAGTTTCGGCTAGACGGGATAAATTTGGCGTTCATATCATAGACAAGAGTAGAAAGAGGCATGGTTTGAACACATCATAAGTTACTGAGATAATTTCTGAACTAGTGGGTATTTCTGAAAAAAAATTACACGGTTAAAATTTCTAGTTGCGAGGAATATCTGGACAAAATATCAAAGAAAAATCTTGAGTAGCAACAAAATGAGGTCTAATCAAAATTAGTCAGTGTTTTTTGGGACACCCTGTATATACCCCTAGGTCAGATGACCTATGACGCCAAGTTTCGGTCCGATTCGACTCTTAGCTTGGCCACCAGGTGGCGGAAACCAAAAACACAAAAAGTGCAATAACTCCTGAACTAATGACTGGATCACCTCCAAATTTTTATCATAGGTGTATCTGATGAGGGTACATTACATATATAACGGGTTTTTGGTTTGACCTACTTTTCAAGGTCACAGAGGTCAAAGTTCAAAATTTTGCCTTTAAGTGGCACGTTTCATAACCGCAGGTGCTATTGGCCTGAAATTTGGTACATGTATACCCCTAGGTCAGATGACCTATGACCCCAAGTTTCGGTCCGATTTGACGCTTAGCTTGGCCACCAGGTGGCGGAAACCAAAAACACAAAAAGTGCAATAACTCATGAACTAATGAGTGGATCCTCTCCAAATTTTTATCATTGGTGCTTCTAATGAGGATGCATGACATAAGTAAGAGGTTTTTGATTTGACCGACTTTTCAAGGTCACAGAGGTCAAAGTTCAAAATTTAGTCATTTGGTGGCACGTTTCGTAACTGCTTGGGCTATTGACTTGAAACTTGGTACATATACACCCCTATGTCAGACGACCTATGACACCACCTTTCGGTCCGATTCAATTCTCCGCTTGGCCACCAGGTGGCCAAAACCAAAGCTCAAAGTCCAACAACTCCTGAACTGTAACTGGATTGTCTCCAAATTTTTATCAGGTGCATCTAACGAGGATACATGACCTTGGAACATTTCGATTTAACATTTGTCATTTGTTTTTCTGGTACGTTCATCCAGGTGAGCACATGGTCCATGGACAATTTCATTATGACGGTTGCCGGTTCAGCAGACGTCACCACTCAGTGGTCTCGTGTGCTGCTGATGGCCACGTATCACCACAACTGGCAACAACGAGCAATTTTCGTGGTGAGAAATCAAACCGGTTTGATTTTCGGCAACTTGTGGCAACTCGTGGTACCGGTAAGCATGTTTCGTGTAGGTTCTAACTACTTATATAATTGGAAACAGCGTTTTTATGGAGTTTGACCCATTTTTCTGTTAATTTACAAAAAAACGTCATTACTTATTACATAACTATTGAAAACAAATAAGAGGATGCTTATGTGCTTCTGAGGCACCATGTTTCTATCTGTTGGTAATATATTTATGGGGTGTAAATCCAACCTTTCAAATGTTAGCTGTACATTAGGTCTCATTCTCCTTTACAAAGCTCAGTTCTTAGGTCGAATGATAAAGTCAGTTCCAAAAATTCCATTGGCCGTAACTTCCGTGAAACGAATGTCCGGAAGTGCCGGGAAAGTTTTTCATGTACAGGAAGCCATTCTCTATCAGTCAAGATAGTTCGGCAAATTTCATGCCAAAAATCCCACGGGACTCTAATTTCGCCCTTTTCATACCTGACTGGAGTGACAACGAGTTAAAAAACGGAGCCTGACACATGGCGGCCATCTTGAAATCCAACGTGGCGTCCATCTGACATAAATTTTGGGGTTCCATGTTGTTCCCCGATATCCAAAACATGGGAGTAGATACTTTATTTTCAGTGCTATGAGCAATAGGACTCGAGATATTGCCAAAAAATGGCTATTTTGGCGGCCTTATTTAAAACCAATATGGCGGCCACCAGGGGGCGCGAATTTTTGGGGTCCATTTTTTTCATGATCCTTAGGTATCAAAGTATGTGGGGAGTTTCATGCTTTCTTGAAGAAGTGAAAGATTCTGGTGAAAATCAACCTTTAACCGCTCTACTTGTTCGGTGTTTTATCGATGTCAGTTCACTACGATGGGGACTAGGTTGACTGCTGCGATACCCGCAAAATGAATAGAGGCCTTGCAAATGACGTCACAAGCCGCCATGTTGGGGGGCAAATGCGTCAGAGTCACAGCGAAATGAGCCGTGCATGTCCCAATGACGTTACGTCAAATGGCGTGGCGCACTTCACGTCACGATCGGCTCATACCTCTGCGCCCTGTATGTATGTAAGTACCCTCTGTGCGTAGGTCGCCGTATGCCAAATTCTAGCTCACCAGCACTTTAAGATGGCCGTCAGGTGGCCATTTTGAAAAAATAGTCGTTTGCTCATATCACCTAAACTACAGCAGCTATAATGTTTTTACACTGCATGTATCTAGTTATTCTTTACCATACAATACATTTCGACCAGATTAGACTTTAAATATAGCCGCCAGTTTGCATAATATGCCATTTTGGCCATATCTCAAGAACAAAACATGCAGTAGGTAGAATATTCTAACCTTGGGTGTTTGCAACATGCCGATTCGATTTCCGCCGGGTGCCACTCTGGTACCCTTGAGCATTATTTTTGAAATCGCGTTTTTCTGGCAACCGCCGGAGAAAAACATCATTTGAAAAAACTCTGCTACATGTAAAAATTGTGCTGGATAGTGCTATTTGCTTAGTTCAAAAGTGGAAATCCAATGACTGATACCTGGACTACATAAATCAATGATACAATGTCTGTAGGAAAATTCTTATTTTCCAGCAACCCACCACAAAATGGGATCTTTTTAGAAGAACACATACATGACATATCCAGCTTTTCAGAAATATAAGGTTTACCAGAGTAAAATCATTGTGGTTTCGCATAATATCATAATATCATATATTATTTATCTTGCGCATATTTCGAGACAGAATTAGGCCAGAATTAGGAAACTGGTCGATGAAACCTACATGCTGAATATATGTAATGGTACTTCCGTCGTGTTCCAGCTTCGGGGATCTAGCCAATCAGCGCCGTCTTTCTAAGATTACCCACAATTCCGTTTTCGCATGAATATTTTCTTAACATCGAATGTTAAAATTTGTGCCAACATCGAAGGAAAAATTCCCGAATACGCATATATTAAAAAATTTAGACTGCATATAAAATGTGTAAACATCGAATAAAAAAACTAATATTGCATAAAAAAATGAAACATTGAAATAAAAGACAAACACTGCCTAAAAAAATTTCACACTGCATAAAATATTGAAACTTTGAATTAAAAATATAATTATTGAATATTCCACCCGGGATATTCCAATGGCTATCATGCCATACCCTCAAGGAAGCCAGAGTAGCAACCAGCAGATCCTGAATCTACATTCTTCGGCGATATACACACTGGAAAAACTACCACTTATTCGAAAATCGAGATTTTGCGTCCAGAATATGTCACATGGTAACGGGTATCTCCCTCTTACCTAGAAAGAAGGGAATCTCATTGTTTTCAGGAATCAACATTAATTAATGTTGTCCTACTGTGTGTCGAACTGATTCACGATATCATTTTTTAGCCCCAAACAGGTTTCGACGGATCAGAAAAACACGGAAAAATGCATACAGTCATGTAAAGAAGACGATCGAGACAAATGCAGTGTTTGTATGTATTTCGTATTGGCCCCGATTACGAAGTTTTATGTCTATACGGTAAGTGCATCCCATTTTACATGTAGCTCACCTGGTGAGCTCTTGCGATGTGCAGCGTCCGTCGCCCGTTGTCGTCCGTTAGGAGGGCACGTTTCGTACCGCTGGGGCTATTGACCTGAAACTTTGTACATATATACTCGTAAATGTAGGTCAGATGACCTATTACACCAAGTTTCGGCCCGATTCGATTCTTGGCTTGGCCACGAGATGGCCAAAACCTAGAACAAAAAAAGTGCAATAACTCCTGAACTATTGGCTGGATCATCTCCAAATTTTTATCATAGGTACATCTAATAAGGATACACGACACATCTAACGGATCTTTTATTTGGCCTACTTTTCAAGGTCACAGAAGTCAAAGTTCAAAATTCTGCCATTTGGTCGCATGTTTCGTGGCTATTTGACCTAGAGTGTTCTAACTTGGTGTGATTAAGTATCAAGGTCCCCTATGTGACCCGCTCTGGCAAAAGCAGTCGCATGTCGCTCAGGAGGTGATGAGCCTCAACGAACGAATATGACACCAGGCGAAAATGGAAGAAATAGATTGTTTCAGATTTTATAATAAACAGACAATATTGAAATTGACGAACATTGGTCTCAACCTGCCAAGCTAAGAGCGGCATGCGATTGGCCAGGTGGCCATCTTGGAAACTGGCTTTTGGCCCATATCTCATAAATTACCGCAACTCGAATGTTTTGACTTTGAAATTGTACGTATCTTGCTACTATCTGTGCGTACATGAAATTTTGACCCCTTTCGACTTCAAATATGCTGATCAGTTGGCCATCTTGAAGCCAATAGAGAACTTTCGCATCCGCACGTTTTCGCGACCGACTACATTTAGGTCATCAAATTTTGCGGTCTCGTGACGTGTACACAAACAGTTAGAGCTACATGTAGATCACTATACGTGAACGTCAGAGAAAAACGGTTTGCGAAAAGCAACATGTTTTTATCAAAACCCTCGTTGTGTGAGTGTGTGTCCCCAGTCAATCGATAAAGAAAAAACACGTGTCTCCCCAGTCAGTCAGTAAAAAAACAAGAGGACATTGTAAATTTCATATGGTAAAAAATTCCCGTAGGTTCATTAGATAAGAATGGAAATTGTCATATGTTACACCATGATTCTGATCATCAAGGTTATTGCATAACTGAAATGGGCATCCTCAATAACCTAAGTATGGGTGTGATAGCATGCCTCTACCTCTACACAGGGCGGAGATATTTCAAATTATCAAGTTTGACCTTGATAATGACCTTTTGATAATGACCTCTTGATGAATGATCAAGTTTGACCTTGACAATGACCTCTGATAATGACCTCTTGATAATGACCTCTGATCATCATGGTCATTGCATAATCGAAATGGACATCCTCAATACCCAAAATGTGGATGACATCATGCCGCTACCTCTACCACAGGCAGAGATATTTCATACAACCATGTTTGACCTTGACCTCTAATCATCTACAGTGGAGATCATTGCATAATCGAAATGGGCATCCTCAATAACCTAAGTGTGGGTGATATCATGCCTCTACCTCTATGGCAAGCCGAATGTCCATTCCGGCCTAAACCATGGTTTACGATCCCTAAACCATGGTTTAGGACCCTAAACTATGGTTTAGGGTCCAAAACTGTAGTTTAGGCACCGTAAACCATCTCCCCCTGTCTTTGGCTGCAAACTGCCCAACTCACCCCTAGGCCCCTCACCCAGCAGAGTCACTCCATCTCCAATTTCTTTCCCTCCCCTCTGTCTTCAGCTCCAAACTGCCCCCACCCCCCTTGGCCTCTCACCTACTGTCCCTCCACTGTCCCTCTGTCTTTGGTTCCAAACTGACCAACTCACCCCTTGGCCTCTCGCCCCTAGTCACTCCACCTCCATTTTTTCCACCTCCCCTCTGTCTTTGGTTCCCAGTCCATTTCCTCCACCTCCCTCCTCTCTGTCTTTTGGCTCCAAACTGACCGGCTCGAACCTTGGCCCCTCGCCCATAGTCACTCCTCCATTTCCTCCACCCCTCTCTGTATTTGGTTTCAAACTTCCCAACTCACACCTTGACCCATCATCCATAGTCACTCCACCTCCATTTCCTACACTCCTCTCTGTATTTGGTCGCCAACTGCCCAACTCACACCTTAGCCCACTCACCCATGGCCACTCCACCTTCCCTCTGTCTTGGCTCACTCCACAGTCCATTTCCTCCCCTGGTCCACCTCCCTCCTCTCTGTCTTTGGCTCCAAACTGACCAACTCAAACCTTAGCCTAACATCTCACCCACATTCACTCCACCTCCAATTCCTCCACCCCTCGCTGTCTTTTGGTTCCAAATTGCCCAACTCACACTTCGGCTCCTCACCCATAGCCACTCCACCTCCATTTCCTCCACCTCCTCTCTGCCTTTGGCTCCAAAGTGCCTAGCTTACTCCTTGGCCTCTCACCTAATGGTCCATACATCTCCATTTCCTCCACCTCCCCTCTGCCTTAGGCTTCAAACTGCCTAACTCACCACTTGACCGGCATCTCACCCCTAGTTACTCCACCTCCTCTCTATCTCTGGTTCCCAACTGCCCAACTCACCCCTTGCCTTGGCCTCTCATCCACAGTCTCTCCACCTCCATTTCCACCACCTCCCTGCACAGAGTCACTCCACTTCCATTTCCTCCCACCTCCCCTCTGTCTTTGGCTCCAACCAACTGACCAACATGTCCAATCTGCCCAACTCATCCCTTACTTGGCCTCTTGTTTATTCACAGTCACTTCACCTCCATATTCCTGCACCTCCTCCTTTCCATCTTTTGGTCCCTGACCATATTATGGTGACTGCCCGCCTTACCCCTTGAGCAGCCTTGGCCCCTCGTCCAGAGTCACTCCACCTCCATTTCCTCCCAGTCTTTGAATCCCAAACTGCCCAATTCATGCCTTCTTTGCAGAGTCGCTCCACGACCTCACCTCCCCCTCCTCTCTGTCTTCAAATTCAACTTCATCCCTTGGGCTTGGCCTTGTCCTCTTACCTCCCATGCCTAGCTCTGGGCCTAGGCCTAGTCGTTCCACCTCATGACCTCCATTTCTTCACATTCATGACATTACACCTCCTTTCCGTTTCCTCTCCACCATTTTCTCCGATCCTCCGGCCTGCATGCACTGCAGTGCTGCCCAGCCCATCCCACACTGACAATGTACACACACACACCATGCACACCACACACCACCACCACATGTCTGCTGCACGTGGTCACCATGCATGTCATGATTTACACCGCCGGCACGGCACGCCAACCGGCCAACGCCAAGGCGGGGAAGGCCGTGGCCCCCCAAAAAACTTTTTCCTCGCCAAAAGAGTCATTGTTTCCAACAACTCTTCTGGCCTCCTTATGCTCCAAAATCCATGTCAAACACTGGATGCAGTCAGGACAGCCGATGGCTCCAGAAAATGCGACAGTTGGCTCGTTTTTGTGGATTCAAAAGTTCCCGCCTTCGAACTTCATCGAGCTGTTGTGTACAAAGAACCGCTATTAGTTTCCCTACTGTCAACGAGATGGCGCGCTGGTTGACAGGCTACACGTGGACGTTCAGCGACCGGTCATTGGTGGGCTATATGTCATACAATCTTTGTCATGAATCACGGGTAGGCCAGCATTGCTTCGATGCTGACGATAATAATTCATTCTCGTGCGATTTCGAACCATTCGAAATTGTAGACTAATCTAGGCCTGCTGCTTTTCAGGACCGGTGTAACGTTTTTCAGTGTTCCCCATCTGCGAGTGTTCCCCTCCTATTGTCTGACGGAATAAGCCGCGACTCGACAATGGAGGACACACAGAGAAACGTGTCGATCTATCTGCCAGTGTTTCCAGAACAATAGGGGGAACACTGACACACGGAAACACTGAAAAACTTTACACCTGATCCATTTTGGGCAGAGCAATGATTTTTTGTTAAAGCCCCACAGTATTGAATTGTACGATATTTTCAAAGTGTTAAGAGAGTGCAGGCAGGGGTCTCGTAGCCTCGTGATGGTCCCCAAAATGCTTGCCTGATACGTACTTCAAAGAATCAAGACCTAGTTTTCAGCACACATTGGAAAAACTGCAGGCAGAGCTCTAATGCATTCAGATAGAGTATAGTACATTTTACACTACACTAACGTCGGAGGACGTAAGCAATTTCTGAATTTAATACAGTGTGGCTTTAAATATTTAATCAGATAAAAATTAGAGTATTTTTGCTCTCAGATGCCAGGAAAATGCATCTAAAGCACTTAAAGGAGTTCGACGTCCAAGTTGTAAACAAACCAGTTTGTTTACAAACAGTGGTCGGCAAACTAGTTTTATTCCTTCGTGAAGGTGGCAGCACCAGTAGCGCCCCGTGATCGTTAGGCTGGTGCCCGGTCCAATGCAACTCACTCAACCACTCACTGGTTCTCTATCCACGCTGTGCTGCCACCTATTATCGCTGATATGTACTGAAGTGAGTATCTAGTCTCGCGCAGCCAACCATTTCGTTCCGAAGGTACATGTACTGCGATACAAACGTTCGATCCTCAGATTCGGCTGGGTGACCGAGCGGCTGGGTGACCGAGACTAGTGAATATCGTGTTTACAACTTGGACGTCCAGCTCCTTTAAAAATCGTCAAATTTTTCTGGGGGGGGGGGGGAGGACNGGGCTTTCGCTGCTCGCCACCTTCGTTGAGCTACGCCCCCCCCCCCCCTTTTCGGTCAATCCCGGATCCGGCCCTGTGCTATTACAGAAAGGAAGCACCATTCCCGAGCACTGACGGAAAGACCCGAGGCAGGTGTGAGGCGCCAAACTGTTAGACTAGTTCCACGCCTTATCACCATAAATAAATTTTTCAATAAACTATGGTTTAGGGAAAACTACAGTTTTCATGAAACTTTGATTTACTGAATACAACATTTTAGGCATCCTAACCATGGTTTGGAGTAATACGGTTCATTTCATTAAATTGTTTCGGTTATTGTTAAAAAAGGGATTATGTCCAATGGCTGCTCGTTTTTTGGCAATATTGTATACGTATCAGAAAATTAGTGTGAAATGGGGAAATGTTTTTTCAAGCGAGTTCACTGCCACAAACGGTGTGAAGCAAGGGGGTGTTCTGTCGCCGGTCCTTTTTAGCGTGTACATAGATGAGTTGTTGTTGTCGTTAGCGAAGTTAGGGTTTGGTTGTTATGTTGGAATGATGTTTGCAGGTGCCTTTGCCTATGCCGACGATATTGTTTTATTAGCACCAACGTTATTTGCTCTAAAGAAAATGTTGAAGGTCGCCTCTGAGTTCTCAGCTGAATACAGAATTACTTTTAATGCCAACAAGAGCAAGTTTCTCATATTTGGTGACACTGGGGGTATGGAAATTGTTTTACACTTTGAAGGAGCCATCCTGCGCCCATCTAGATCAGAAATTCATCTCGGTTATAAATTGGGGGGTGTTTCGATGAGGGAAAGAATCCAGGTTGGAATTTGTGAACTTTATAAAAGAACAAATTTGTTGCTATCTCAATTTCGATTTGCTAGTTTCCAGGTAAGGTACCGGTTATTTAAAACCTGCTGTATGTCGTTATACGGATATCAGGGATGGGACCTTTCATCACAGAACATTGGAGAGTTGTATATAGCTTGGAGAAAATGTATTAGACTGTTGTTGAGATTACCTTTCCGCACTCATTCTGTATTGCTTCCTTTAATCATAGATGACTTACCTATACAATCACAATTAGAGAAGCGCTTTGCTAAATACTTCACCTCAGTGTTTAAATCGAAAAATTCATATCTGAAGCTATGTAAAGATATTATTGTCCGGGGCAGTCGGTCAGCGACAGGGAATACTTTTAATTATTTGACAAATAAGTACGGTTGGAATAGAAATGCTTTACCTGAGATCAGATATATGTTGGGAGATATTGAAACGAATGGACGTCACAGCAGTGAGGAATCAGAGAGGGTTGGATATCAAATCAGAGAGTTATTGGGTATGAGGGAAAATGGGGATATTTTACTGAGTAGCGAAGAAATTGAACAGATTCTTTTTCATGTTTGTGTCTATTGAGATATGTCACGGGGTTGATTTGGGTGAGGCGTAAGTGTGTGATGCATTAATTGTCATTTGTATTTTTTGCCAATGCACTGCACTGTCTGCACTCTATGCACAATTTTTTTTTCTTCTTCTGTACTTTGTGTACGAATAAATACATATATATATGGTTTCGGGATCCTAAACCATAGTTTACTCCAAACCATGGTTTCTGTAAACTAGAGTTTACGCGCCGAAATGGACGTTTTTCTCTAAACCATAGTTTACGGTGTCTAAACCATGGTTTAGGACCCTAAACCAGAGTTTAGGATCCTAAACCATGGTTTAGGAATCGTAAACCATGGTTTAGGCCGGAATGGACATTCGGCTTGCCATATACCTCTACCGCAGGCAAAGAAATTTCAAATTATCAAGTTTGACCTTGACCTTGCCCTATGAACAGCGAATTCTTTGTTATATCAAAAAAGCGCTTGAAATTTTCAAATCCGATGAAAATTAACGATTTTACAATGCTAAATCTGTAGCATGTTTGGGCTGTAACCATTATGCATTCCCCTTGCCTTGATACACATGACTGCTTAATCTGTAGAGGATTGGAATGGCTCACTTATAACCTGAGGGGTGCAAGGTGCAATTAGGTCAGTGGCTCAGATTAACCAGGTGATGTAAGATTATGTAAAATTAGTCATAGTGGGAAGTTGTATTTCTGAACATATGCTCTAAGGCCCTGTTTACCAAATGCTGATTGTCAAAACAACATGGACGCCACCGAGTCGAGATTTCTCCTCCATTCCGGGGAGTTTTGGAGGATACATTCACGCCTAAGAGTGTTCAATCCGACACGAGTGACACCATTGACGACGATATCAGTCGGTTTGCCAGGCAAGTTGGTCTTTTCTCGGAAGAAGCACCAGAATTCGCTGCCGTTTCACCGGCGCGGTGGCGAGATCCGCCGTCCGGCAGTGTGTTAATGATGCCACACATACAAACAACCTCCTCATTCGTCTTAAAACGGAGTTCTTTCTTTATTATGAGCCACTTCGATAATGTCTCATCTGGACAATCCACAGCCGCTAGTCGGCAGTTGCTACCTTTTTAGGCCGCCCTTTCCCTTCTTGTCTGCTGGCGGTTTCTCAGTGTTGACAAACGCAGTGAAGGTAGCGTACTGCGCATGCTCAGAAGGCAGGAGCGGTAATCGGAAGTTCCACTTTCGTGGGCGGTGAAAATGATCGGGTGCCAACTTTTGCTGGCCGGTTCAGGACCACTTTTTAAAAGTAACATTAATATCAAGGGAAATAATTTTCAAGTAAATATTATGAGGTCTGCAACATACTAGAAGATTCCAAAGATGAATTGGTTTTGTCATGTCACAAAAAAATGGCAAAAAAGTGCAAAAAAATGAGTTGGACATGCCTTTTATTAAAAAAAATTGAAAATGCTTTGGGGATGATGCCATGTGGTTTTATCCCTCACTTGCATGAACTAAATCAGAAGAGTGTACCTTTTTGACCATGGTTATTTATGGGTGAAATATTCAGCATTCATTTCTAGCAAATATTTCTGTACCAGTTTCGTGATCATACCCTTATGACAATTTCCATTCTTATCTAATGAACCTAGAGGAACCAATGACATTTTCAATGTCCTCTTGTTATAATTTGGTGTTTTTTAGTTCTGCAACATAAAAAAAGTATGTCCTGAATTAATTCCTCTTTGTCTTGCCAGTAAGCCAAACACTTTATTTCACTTTCGTTTTGTTCATGGTGTACTTTCATTCTCCCTTCTTTTACTATTTAATGCATGTTTCGCTTCTACTCTTATTTTCTATTCCGCTATTTTGTGCAAATATTAATGTTCAGTTTGTCACTTTTGCCCAGGGCCAGTAATGCTCTGCCTCGTCCCTGTGCTTGTTATGCTTTTATCTTTTTGTACAAATAAAACAAAGAGTGTTTCCTTTCAGATCTTTTATCTGGTGTTCCTCGGCCTCTTTAGCTACGTCTGCCTGATTGATCTGCATCCAGGTCAACCATCTGTGATTGAAACACTCGTCTGGATCTGGATTCTGCTCTTCTTTATAGAAGAAATTAGACAGGTACGAACTTCCAGAAAATTCCTCATCTGTCTGCAGTGTTGGTTACGTACGTGTACAATCTTTAGACTGCCAAGCTGTCGCACAGGAAATTATCGTCGGTGCATATCACCTCTTACATTCCGGGTTCAATCCCGTGTTCCGCTCAGCTGGCGAGCAGAGCTAGTAAAATTGGTTGAAGGGAGTCAGACTGTCCATTTGTCCATCCGTCCGTTCGTCTGCCAACATGGGGTACACGTTTCGAAGAAGCCGTCTGACCTATAAGGTTGGATTAGTTTATTCTGCAAAATACTCCAGAGCAGTATCCTTCTCACCGCAAGTTGTACTAGGATTTGACCTACTTACTGGCTACCAGGGGGTTTTTCCAGGAAAAGAAATATCCCATCCGAGTCGAGATGGAATAAATCGCAGAGTAATGGATAATGCACCTTATTTTTTTCCGGAAATATTGTATTATTTGAAAATTATCGGATTTGTCGACTAGGGAGGCACAATGAGCGGTGTTTGAATTTTGTTCACGAAGTGACGTTATTTTCGCACCAGATCACTTCGTGTGCAAGGCTGTATTCAGTAATAGTTAAAGAGGAACTGACCCCTTCAAATATAATGACTATTTTTGCTGTTCCATATGGGTATGACACCACTCTATGGCTGGCAAAAATTTGGTGAAAAAATCTCAGCTCATTTTCAAGCTACACACAAAAAGGTATTTCTCAGAATTCAAATTTCCCGCTCAATTAGTGATGTCATACCTAGAAACATTTCTATAGTCATCCATTGTAAAATGTACCAAATCTTTATCCTAGAGAGCCTGTCAAGTGCACTTTCTGACTCAAAGTGTTGATTTAGGAGGAAAAGTCCAAAGTAAACACTAACTGTCTGAGGAATGGTATTATTATTCAACAAACTGTCGAGATTGACTAAGATATCGAAATCTCTAAATATGGTATTTTCAATTATTTCTGAATTTCCACCTGAATTTCAAGTGTAAAGATCCCCACCGGGTAATTAATTGATTTTCAATCACGGCAACACGGTTGACATTAGAAATATATTCTTTCCAGCTGTCTTAGATACAGATATAGCACATTTTGCAATTGTCACTATATTGTAATGGTTCTCTGAATGACGTCACTAATTGAGCGGGAAATTTGAATTCGAAAATTACATTTTCCAGGATACAGAATAGCACAAAATTGACACACAAAATGATAATAAGCAAAAAGTCAATCTCCAGAATTCACGAATTTTCGACCCCAACCGGGGTCTTTTTCAAGTGGAACTTTACAATCTGAAACTCTAGAAAAGACTGAGCTGAAACCCAAATGTAGAACTAACACCTGTGTAGACAGGATGAGTGAGCAATTAAGGAAAGAATAGTGTCCAAGCACCACAAATGGTTGCTGGACCTAATTAAGAGAGTGGATGTAATTAAGGAAAG